>VXAD01002625.1:0-181909 GCA_013399195.1 Dicrurus megarhynchus | reverse complement strand
AAAAAAAAAAAAAAAAAAAAAAGAAAAGAAAAAAAACAGAAAAGCTCCAAAGAAATCAAAGTGGTTGGAGCTAATGCTGCAAGGAGGTACAGCTTCAACACTTGCTTGTCTCAAAGCATCACAGAATCACAGAATCATCAAGGCTGGAAGAGACCTTTAAGATCATCTAGTCCAACCATCAATCTAGCACCACTATAACCACCCATAATCCATATCCTGAAGTTTGAATGCTTGGTGGTACAATCCTGGCTAAAGTGCAAACCAGATTAAAACTGCTGAGTTACAATTTCAAGGTTCTGCAAGAAATTTTAACCTCAAGATGTATTTCCCATAAATCCTGGTTTGCTTGAAGCCTTTCAGAATTCATAAGTAATGCTTTAGTTTTATTTAAATAATGACTATATAGTTTGGGATTGGGGTTAAATTTGTATATTTTACATGAAAGGGGTAACATTGGCTCATTATCTAGTTCATGTATCCACTGTTCATGTACAGGACTGCCTCCTGTGGTGCATAGTCTTGGACTCTCTTTGTGTCTCTCAGGTATTTGGCTTAGATAATTTGTCTTTAGAACTATAATTCTTTTTGCTTTGTTTGCTTGTACCTCTGATTTATCTTTGGCTTCCATGAGTATTAAACCAGTGCCATTGTCAATGCCACAGTGAAATATTATTTCATATTTAAAACATTCCTTTGAACTGCAAAACCAGCAACATTTATAAATTTTCTCTGTTACTACTATAATTTCCACAAGCCTGCTAGTGAAGGGTATATGAAATGAGTATCTGTGTCATGAGGTTGAGACCACACATTTAAAAGTCTGAAAATTCTACAGAGTACTCTGCCTTTAATAACAACCCTGGAAAGGTTTCAGTCATTCATCAGAGAGTTTTGGTATTGGATATTGAGGAATCCTTTAAAAAAAAACCACTGTGAGAAATAATGAGCAGGTGATAGGAAGACATAACAGCAGAATTACCTTTGTGAAACTAGTGTCAACAGCTACCTTAGTAAATCATGCCCATGTCCCAAGTTTGAAGTGTGTGTGGACAAACTGGTTGAACTGTGTGATATAAATATCATGGTGGGAAGTCAGGGAAAATTCACTCTGAGCAGTGGAGGAACATACCCTTTATATCTCTGCAGTCTTTTTCTCAACACGTTATAGCCTTGGTTCTTAGTATGTTCTTAACTCTTCTCAGAGTTATTTATGTATCTATAGAATGAATGGATGCTAATAAGGACCAGCAACAAAATCTCTGACTAGACAGAGTCACCTCTCATCATTGGTCTCTTGATTTGTTTCCCAGTGGGCTGGCTGTTCTGAGCTGACCTATCCTGCTGGTCAGCTTACCATGTTAGGTCGCTGTTGATATGAATGGAAGCTGAGAAAAAATTAGTAGGGGCATCAGGAGGACTTCCCCACAGGTGAATACTTGCTTTGTGGGTTTTTTGTTTGTTTTGGTTTTTTTTCTGACACACTCAGGATGTCTGGCTTTGTGGTTTAAATGACTGCAGTGAGTGAAAGTGCAAATGACTGAGATGTAGATTCATCAGCGTAGTCACAGTAGAAGGTGAATTAAACTAAAGATTTTGTGCAAGTGCATTTTCTGGGCATCTTCCCTGGTAGGCAGTGTGGTGGCAGTTTGTTTTCACTAATCTTCTTGCTCATCAATTCTCATGTTTCTAGCAAGAAGACAAGTGAATTGCAGCTGACTAATGGATCTTTAGAGAGGCCTGAAGGTGCAACCTTTAATTTCTTTTCAGGTTCAGACATTGTCTTACAGCTTTGAAATGGTTACTGCTGCTGCCTAAAAGATTTTCAACAGATTTGATGACTCCCTAGCTAAGTCCACTGCTGTTTCGAAGCACATTGTTTCCATGTCCATGTCAAACTGTTATCTGTTATTAGAGTAATAGGAGGAAATGGAAAACAGTAGTTGCAAATTTTGGAAGCTGTCACACTCATGTCATCGTTAATTTTGATTTATTTACTTTTATTCCGGAAGCATCTCTGTAAATGGTAGGAAGGAGAAGTAAAAAAAATGTCAGGTCCTATCAAAAAAAAAAAAAATAGAAGATTATTAGACAGGAGGAAGGAGATGAAAACAGCAATTTAAATGCCAGTACAAGTGACAAGCTTGCTAACCTGCACAGTCCATGACAAATAAGAACAATTGAGATGGGTGTAGCAGTGGAGGTGGAAGAAACTCAATCAAGTTTTAAGCAAAAATACAGAGAATAAATCTTTGCATCTGCAAGTAATACAGGAGCTCTTCTGTTCTCTATCTACCAGTGTGACTGCAATACACATATGCAGCCTTGGATGAAACACTTTGGACAGCAGTGCTTAATGGTAGTCTAATCCAGATTTTTGGGGATGTCTTGCTTGTTTTTTTCAGTTCTGGGATTAAAAAGTTGTACTCCCTAAAACGTTCCAGCTAGCTGGTTTAAAAGTAGCTTCAAGTATGACTACTGAACTGTTGTGACAGAAAAATTCTTTACTAGAAAGGTTCCCATTAAGAGCATTCTTGAGGAAGTTCCCTTTTAAACTTTAAAAGTGTGAGAAAAATATTAACTATTGCTTATAAACAAAGTAGTACACAATTGGGAGGAAGAAGCAAAACACCTTCCTCCACCTAACCAGTAGAGGAAAGTTAGCAGTGCACCTTTATTACTGTCTGTCTTTTCAAAGAGGGGTAAGTGAGATGAAACAACATTTCTAAAGTGTCTGTGAACATGTCTGAGTGGTAAGGCTAAAATTATAAGAACTATTTAACATTTAGTATAAAGGTCAAGCACTAAAAAAAGGTAGAATGTGCCTATATGATGGTTCAATAGGAATGTGCTAAGGAAGACTGCTGAATTTGGTTTTCTATTATAAAGAAAATAAAAATTCCAGAGTTAATACTGTCCCCAACACAATTGCCTCAATATGAGCCTTTCCATTAATTTCAAAGGGAATTGGATCTATCCTTCTACTCTCTAGGCCAAGCAATGATACCAGTCAGTCTTTAAAAACATGATTTATTCTGAATGCACCCTGCAGAATGTCACCAATGAAGCATTCCTTTGTGCTCAAAATAGTGTGTCTTTTCAGATGGAAAATACAGAATTTGCAGTCAGAATCAGCATTAGACTCATGCTTGTGTTATTGCTTTTCACTTCTAAAGATGTCAGCTTTTAATTGGCCAGAGTATGCCACTGGAATGGGCAGCCAGACTCCCTGGTTGTAAGTTAGGATAACATCTGTCTTTTCAACTTGCTTTGGCAAAGGAAGCATGCACAATTTTTTGTTATTCCAAAAGCCCTTGAAGCATGAAGAACATGAAGTTCCAGTGAACTGGAACTTCTTCATTCCACTGATGCCGTGAATAGTTGATTTCTTTTCTTGCCCTATCTTTTTTTTTTCCTCTATCATTTCCTGCTTTTTTTTTTCCCCTTGTCTTTGGCAGTTTTGATGAAGCTTTTATCATAGAATCAGAAAACAAGCTGATTTGGAAGGGACACTCAAGGAACATCGAATCCAACTCTTAGCGCTACACAGCACCGCCCCAAGAGTCCCACCATGTGCCTGAGGGTATTGTCCAAACTCTTCTTGAACTCTGTCAGGCTTGGTGCTGTGACCACTTCCCTGGGGAGCCTGTTCCAGTGCCCAACCACCCTCTGGGGGAAGAATATTTTTTTAATATACAACGCAAACCTCCCCTAACACAACTTCAGGCCATGCCCTTGGGTCCTGTCACTGGTCACCACAGAGAAAAGACCAGTGCCTGCCCCTCGTCTTCCCCTCAACAGGAGATTGTAACTGCAATGAGGTCTCCCCTCAGCCTCCTCCTCTACAGGATGAACCAAGTGACCGCAGCCACTCCTCATACAGCTTCCCTTGAAGATCCTTCACCGTCTTTGTTGTCCTCCTCTAGACACTCTCTGGTAGTTTAATGTCTTATACCATGGCACCCAAAACTGCCCCCAGGACTGCAGGTGAGGCTGCCCCAGTGCAGAGCAGAGCAGGACAATCCCCTCCCTTGCCCAGCTGGCGATGCTGTGCCTGATGCCCCCCAGGACAGGGTTGGTCCTCCTGACTCCCAGGGCACTGCTGACTCATATTTAACTTGTCATCGACCAGGACTCCCAGGTCCCTTTCCACAGCACTGCTCTCCAGGCTCTCATTCCCCAGTCTGTCTGTAGATCCAGGGTTGCCCCATTCCAGGTGCAGAATCCAGCACCTACCCTTATTGAACTTCATATGGTTGGTGATTGCACAGTCCTCTAACTTGTCGAGGTCTCTCTGCAGGTACTTTCTGCCTTCAAAGGAATCTACAGCTCTCCCAGTTTCGTATCATCTGTGCATTTGATCCCTTCCAGTTCTGCATCCAGGTCGTTTATGGACATGTTGAAGAGCACAGGGTTTGCTGAACCCCACTAGTGACAGGTCTGATGTCACCCCATTCGAGACAATCTTAGATGATATACAGGATAGAAATCCTTCATATTCACATTATTTAAATTTTTAAATTAAAACTAGAGTAAAGTTGAAAATACCCTTTACTCCACAAATGACGCTGGCATGCATGTATGATATACTGAAATTAGCACTCAAACAAGCTGGTTGTATGTTTTTGTGTGTGTGATGCTTTAAAACCACACAGTATTAGTTAGCTTCTAACATTTAGTACTAAATAGAAATTGAAGTGAAAAAGGGTACTTCATTCAAATGCAGAATACAGATGGCTCTTCAGCAAAGACCAACCTAATTTTGGTGGGTCTTATAACAAAGGATAAACTGAAGGGTTGAAGAGAGCAGAGGAGGAGGAAGTAGGATGGTCAGATGAGCAATAAACCTGAAGAAACACAATTGTAAGGGAGCATGGAAAAGAGCAATTAGTTGCACTGAGATAGAGGTAATGCCACCCAAACTGCTGGAAGTCCTGATCACTTCCAAAAGATATCTTGGGATGTGCTTTAGCTGCATATCATCCTCCCAGCTTCAACACCGGTCTCAACATTGACTACCTACTTGCATTGTTAAGGAGCAGCGGCCCTTCTAAAACCTGGAGATCAAGAACAAATCCCTGAGTGAACAGGGATGGCCAGCATTTAGCTCCCCTTCACCTTTCTTCCAGCATAATTTGGATGGTATCCAGACCTTGTGAAGGTCATTTTCTATGCACTGTTTTTCGCTAAAGGTGGGAACAAACACCGTGTACTTCCAGCTGAGTCTGAGATGGAGTATTTCAGGTGCGGCAACACCTTTGAAATGTAGACCTCCAGAAGCAACCAAGGACAGTGTTCTTTATGGTATAATGTTATTACATGTGACACGTCTTTGACAGACCTCTTTTATGTGCTCTTAGCCTATGGCAATATGTTATGGAGAGAAGAATTCACTGACACATCCAGGAAAAGAAACCAAACGCATAAAAAATTGAAATGACAAGGTTGACCAGGTTATTTTGTAGCTTTTGTTGCATTATGATAATAACTAACAAACTGTTATGCTGCATCTAAAACTTCTTAGGATAAGTGATGCCTTTTTCTCTCATATTTTCTTCAGTACGCTTCAATATTTGCTTTAGAATCTTTCTCCTCTTCTCCCAGTAGAGTAAAATGAAGCATTTTGTAGTTTGTTCACTAAATACTCCTCTCTGCAGTGCTACATTTTGGGTCCTCAGTTAGTGTTGGCAGGACTTTTTGTTTGGTTTAGTTCTTATATTGCTTGTTTATGTTACCATCCTGCCTTCTAAATCCAGGAAGGGATAGTACCACAGCAGCAACTTCCAGGGCTATTTCTCTAGCAAGAAAGGTTCTTTGTTTTTGTGTGTACCTACACACTTCTCTCCCATGAGCCCATTGCAGTCACTACTGTGCTTTTTCTATCTTCCCACTTCAGACATCTCAGTCAGTCTTTCCTAAACAATACTTGACTAAAAATGGAGGCATACATTATCAGATTCTTCCCTAACTAGGTTTAATAGAGGGTTTATGACCCCTTGAAGATGTCAACTATTGTTGTGATTAGATCTTTGCTTTTTTGTTCTTAATAGGAACTTCCTTTTTTCCCGCCTTTTGTTTTTTTGTTTGTTTTTAATAGACTATATGAAAGCTTAAAATGGATCAGCCTAGATAAAATCACTAAGAATGGATATTATTCACTGAATTCTATGGGCCATTTAAATAAGCTTGCTTAAAATATTGCTAAAAATTTAAAGTAAAAAGTTACTAGGGGAAAAAAAATCAGCCTCTGAAATCACATGCACAGAACCATAAGCTTTGAAGATCTACTGGTTCCTTTCTTTTTTTAACAATATGAAAAAGCTCTTCCATGCAACACAACATGGAACTAGCTAACTCATGACAAGCTTCTGAAGCACTAGCACACATGCCGTATCTGTCTTGGGCCTGTAACATTTTGTAAACAACTGTGTTTGATGTTTGCTGTTTGTTCTTTGATCTTGAAAAATCCACCACAGAGATATGAATATGTTCAACGAAATCTAAGAATTTTTCTTTTTTATTTATGGCAGTCACATTACATCATTAGAAATTTGTTTCCCCATTAATGATGTATCTTTTCTAATGATGCATTCTTGATAAGGGAATCAAATTCACCTATGACAGATTTTGCAGCTCAAAGGTAAGATCAATAATTTCTCAAAGCATCGCGAAACAGCTGTACAATGCAACTGCATACACAAAGAAAAACTGCAAGGATTATTTTAAATAAAACTATTAAAAAGTCTTGATGATTGCCAGAAAAATCTATATCTGTTTTGGAAAAAACAGCATTCTTTTTCTGTGAAAAATACACAGACAACACATGTATCTGTATTAAGATATCTGATAGCTGAAAATATTTCATACTTACTTTTCGTACTCACATGTGGTATTAGTCTTATCTCAACTTGTATTTCAGTCAATAAAAGAATTTTTTTTAATGTAAGATGGTTTTCTAATCTAAATGTGTTAGGTTTTTGTTTTCCAAACCTCCACTATTGGTATAAACGGTAACACTAGTAAAGACATCTGGAAATTTGCCTTTCTGCTATGCATAAGGTTTAATGCATAGATAATACTCTGAAGGTAGAAGGAAGCATGCTGGCTGTTCAGCCTAGCTGTGGGAATTACGCAGGCTGTATGACCTCCTTCAGAAACCTTGAACTGAGCTGTAATCTCTGCAGGAGTTCATCTTTCCCACAGCCTGCTGAGGAGATGATTGGAGGCAGCCAGAGTGAGGAAGTGAGGTTGGAGCAGTAAGAGGAAGACTATGGGAAGCAATCAGGATATTGCTCTTCCTGGACTTGTGGAAATACCAGGGTCTGTCTAGCAGGAATTGTAACTGGAATTCATGGGGTGTTTGTTTCTTTCTGACTCAGCAAGGACTGTTAATACTGCGTGTCTGCGTAGCATGCTGTACGATTTAAGGGTGAAAGCTTGAGAAATTTCAAAGGCTAGATACAATGCCAGAAAGACAAAGATAGTTTTGGTATATTTCAGCATAGTCTCCAAACTGAAGCCTAATTATTGATCTATATTTCTTAATCTAATTTTCATTAATTTTTCTATTTAGAAGATAGATTTATACTCAAATACTCCACCAGTTTTCAACAACCAGTAGCACATTTTCAGTCTTATCAAGCAGGAACATTTGAACCAAATCCTTTTTAGATCGAATTCTCAGAATGCATCTGAATGGTTCCTATAAAATCTATTGTTTGTTGCTAACTGAAAAGCTATCCTCCTCCATATTAAGGTTATGATTGAGACACCTCACCTAATTTTATTGCAATTGCCCAGTGCTCAACAATGCTTAAAAAAGAAAAAAGGAAAAGAAAGGTTAGGGACAAAAATCTTTCATTTTTTTTCAAAAAATTGTGATGTGTGAGATGCTTTGTCTAGTTTGAATGGTTTCTGCAATACAGCACTGGAAGCATTGGTGATTTTACGTGAAGTAATTATTAAAAAAGAGTTCTATGTGACTCTTCTATGCAGTGAAGAACAGTTTGAAGTAAACAATGGTGAGATGAATACTGAAGGATAACTTCCATGCCTGAGAAAGAAGGTTGTGAGAAATTAAGAACATTATAAAGATAATGATTTAGAAATGAAAGTCTAGTGTCTACAAGCTCTTTTAATGTAGTATTATATCTCAGAAATTTCCAGCAGATTTTAGAAGATGTCTATTTTTCATCAGCACGTTTATTTTAAAAATGAGAAACAACTCAAATTCTAACTGGAATTCAAGCAGAATATGCCAGTGTTGGTCTGATGCTTTTAACTTTGGTTTCAGTACTTCTGATTTGAGGAATGGAAATAGATAGCAATGGTGAACAGGATTTTGATTAAGCCACTGGAGCTTACAAATTTACAAGCATAGACTTTTTCTTGAAGGAGTGGGTACGACTCAAATGGCATAAGCACCACAAATTCCCTCCTAAGGTCCGGTGAGCATCTTCAGACTTGGAGAAAAAAAATACCACAATTTATATTACACTTCATGGGAGACTTCACAAGATATAGCTTAGAAGTAGTGTCTCAATCCTCTTTCTGAATACAGAGCTAGCTCCTTCTGATATAGTGGCTTCCTGTAATGAGATATTCCTAATGTTGCCTTTGAGTCAGGTTTTGTCAGCATGAGGGGGAAGAATCACACTGAATAGAGGTCAAATATGATGGTGGGGTTAACTTTTTAAAGTTTATATGGAGGATAAGGTAGGCCTACTTTCATTGAGAATTATTAACTTAAAGTAAAACTGACTACAGAGTGTGGCAAAGACGTGGGTGATGGCAGCCAAGAGAGTTTAAAGTGGATATCAATCATGTAGTACTGAGTGTTCAGCTGTAAATATTTTGTTCCCATATACTGAATTGCAATGTGGGGTAAACTATCTGTAATGAAGAGATTTCTGTCGTGAATAATCTCTAGATTATACTAAGCAGGGTATTTATGCAATGGGGCTGCAAGCCGTCTCTGGGAGATCTTACCAACCTTCGTGCACATTCATGCTCTCTTAAGGATGTCATCACCTTGGGCTGCTATCCAGCAGTGTGTGGGAGAATAACTTTGTGCTCTATTGAAGCAAGGAACACTACAGAAACAGCAGAAATATTTGGCAAAACTGTGCTAGAACATCCAAAAGGTGAAAGCTGTGAAAATTCGACATGTTTGCTAAATAGGTCTCCTCTTGTCTGGGTCAGAAAATCTGCCAACTGCCACAGCATATATGGCACAGAGACTTCAAAGGTATTAATACTGTTGATTTCACACTAAGTATGGAGACACCTGTAATTTGCCCAAAGAAAAATGATGGTAGGAAAATGTTTAACCTTCATCTATGGTTCAGCAGCAGCTTTGGGGATCTGCTTTGATTTAGCAATGATCTAGCTCACTGCTTCCTAAGCTGGTGGTATCTAAACCTTACACACAGGCTTATAATTATCTTGAGGCAATTTTTCTTCACACTGGTGTTATAAACAAAAGGAGGTTTAGAAATTCATGAGAATGTCTGGAAAAGCTTGGGCAACTTTCATAGTATCTATGACTGATTTAAGAGCATTTAAAATAACAAATAGATTTTAAACTTAGTAGAATTATAATGCTTCATATTTAACTTAACAAAGGATATATAGTTTGTGTTAATGTAATGAAAATAATTTTGCAGTATATTTGGTAATACTACATATAAGTAGATAAAATATTGAGCATTTTTTGGTATTTTGAATGAAACTATGTGAGATGAAGCTGCATGGAGATCACATAACTTGTGAAATGTGAAAAATTAATATTTCATAAATCAAGTCACCACCAACGCTTGCATGTAAACAAGGAAGTGCCTACAAGGAATAATTATACAGAAATCCCCAAGACTCTCTCCAGGAACTCAACATGCTGAGGTGCCTTTCTGAAGTGCCTGTACCCTAATACAGGCAGTTTGGGGAATAAACACACTGAGTTAAAGATCTATGTGCAGTTGCAGGGCTACGGATTTTTTGGGATCCCAAAGGTATGGTGGGATGACTCCCATGACTGGAGTGTTGCAATTCATTAAATTTCTACAATGAAACAACTCAACTGGTAAATGAGGGGAGAGCAATGGATATTGACTACCTGGACTTCAGTAAGGCCTTTGACACTGTCACTCACAGACAAGCTGTTAGAGTACGGGCTGGATAAGGAGAGAGTGAGGTAATGGAAAATTACCTGAATGTCCGAGTCCAGAGAGAGGTGGCACAAAGACTAGCTGGAGGCCAGTGACCAGAGGTGTATCAGTCAGTATTGGGTTCAATCCTATTTAAGATCTTCATCATGGGGCTGCTGATGACACAGAGCTGAAATTAAAGGATGATAAGCCATAGGGTGATGCTGCCATCCCAGCGGGATCTCGACAGGCTGGAGAAATGGGCTGAAAGGAACCTCATGTACTTCAACCAGAAGAAGTGTGAAGTCCTGCACCCGGTAGGAAACAATGCCAGGCACCGATAAATCCTGGAGGACATGCAGCTGGGAATCAGCTTCACAAAAAAGATACTGGGGGTCCTGGTGAACACCAGGTTGCACATCAGCCAACAATGTACCCTTACCACAAAAAAGGTGGACGGTATCTTGGGCTGCATTAAAAAAAGCGTTGTCAGCAGGTTGAGAGTGGTGATCATTCCCCTCTACTGGGCACGGGTGAGGTCACACCTGGAGTTCTATGTTCAATTCTTGTCTCCCCAGTACAAGAGAGACATGGACATACTGGAGAAAATCCAACAAAAGGCCACAAAAACGATGAAAAGGCTGGATCATCCTTCCTATGAGGAAACACTGAGAGAGCTGGAACAGTTTAGACTGGAGAAGAGAAGCCTCAGAGGGGAACTTAGTATTATACATAGGCAACCTGATAGGAGGATGCAGAGGACAAAGCTAAGCTCTTTTCATTGCTGCTCAGTGACAGGACAATAGACAATGAACACAAATTACAAATACACAGTTGATGTTCCCCCTGAATATCAGAGAACACTTTCTTACTCCGAGCATGACCGAGCACTTGCACAGGCTGCCCAGCAGGTAGTGCAGTCTCTGCCCTTGGAGATTTTCAAAAGCCACCTGGACATGGTCCTGGGCAATCACACCTAGGTGGTCCTGCTTGAGCAAAGGGTTTTGACTCCATAAGTCTCCTAACTGTAGCCAGACTGCGGTTCTGTGACAATACTGTGTCATCACAATTTCTGTGATAGTGTGTGAGTTTAATGAGAGTAGAATATCTCAAAATAAAATGGGATCATTCAAATAGATTATAATGAACCAGTGATTGAGATGATCATAAATAGTATACTGGGGAGTTAAAGTAGTTTTTCTGTAAATGAGGTCTCTGAGGAATTTTGATGTTGCCAAGACAGATTTGTTGTGTGCATCATACATACTCAAGTTCTAGTTTGTAAGAAACTAATAGACTTTTGTAATAAAAACTGTTTAACATATGGCTTCTTCTTTGGATCATGAAGGATATAGTATTTTGTCTACTATTTTATTAATTTTTTTTATTGTTTGGTGTGACAAAACCCCTTACAAAATATATTCAATTGCTCTCTCTTTATCTAGCAGGTACTAGAAAAAAAAATTAGTCCTTCAGACTCACTGTAGGTAGTTAAATCTCTATTCATCATAGACTTTCACTCAAACACTGCAGGTTTTTTGTATTATAATGATACTCTCTTTATAAATGCTTTGATATGCAGAGAAATACTTAACTACTGGCATCTGAGCTACTATCCGCTGACATGCTCAAACTCTGTAGGGTTTCTTATTTATGCTGAGACCACTTTATATCTCTCTGAAGCATGAAGTGGGCACATCACATTTGTATTCATTTTCAGGTTCCTTATCACTGCCAAGTTGTTGAAAAGTTCCCTTAGTTTTGATCTGCACTCAAAAGTCCTGCCAGGCATATAAAATACTAAATGGGAATCAGTCATATAGCAGATAACACCCTTTAATATTGGGCCGAATTTTGAGAAAAAAAAGAATTGCAAGTCCAAGGGGATTTCTTAGTGAACTGCCATACATGAGGGATGAAGTACATATATTGTGATAGCAAGTTTGGGTGGGTGCTGTACAATATAGTCTTGAGGGTTTTGTTTTACATCTGAAGCTTTGTTCTCTGTGAAATTCCTAAAAGAATACTGAAGCAAAATTGGTGAACATTGAACTATTCAGGCAAGGCAGACTTGTAACCCTGCATATTTTAGCTAGAAAAGATATGGCTATACTAGTCTGGTCTTTTATAAATATTTTATTAAATATTTGCTATTAGAAGAAAATATCTCTAGGGATATTATCTTTTTATAAAAGTGAGTTTCAATATATTGCACAGAACAGTAGGGCTCAGGATTGTGACTAAGCCATATAAACATACACAGCTCTAATGGCATAAATAGGAAAGAGTGTCTGAATTCTTGCAGACAATTAGGTACGATGTAAAACATATTTTATATTCCCCAAATTGGAACAGGACCCACACATCAGATTGGGAAAAGAAGGCTTGCTTAGAAAGTATTGCAGCACTACTGACTTTCACAGCAGTTAAAAGTTGCACATCAGTAAAAAAATTTGAATGTAAGGAATCTAATTTTCATAACAATTTAATTCAGTAAAATATAACCGGTAGGGGATAGAAAAAGAATAATGTTATATCATCCAATAAGTATTTAAACAAACTTGGATGCTTGTCTCAGTATCAAAATGAAAATGTTCTAAACGGGAAAAAAACAAACCAAAACAACCGTATGATTTTGTCCCAGATCTTCAGAGCTTTCCCAAATTTCATGACATCCAAGCACAACATATTAATTTCACTGCTATAGGTGTCCATAGTCCCATTCCTAATGAGATTTTAGCTTGTGCAAAAATTCTGATATTGCTAGAGTTTTTCATCTGCTTTTTATTATCTGTTCAGCTATATCAAATTTCTGCTTCAAAGCAAATATACTTTATGCTCGCTCCATAACTTTCTTCCGCAAGTAGAAGAAATACATGTGAGTGATTGATTATGTGAGGATCAAATATATGTCCCATTGTATGATTTCTAACCAGTTTTTAAGAGACTGAGAGCTTTTTGATGTTTGTGTTACTTAGAGCTCTGGGCAACAACCGTCACTGTTGTTCACAAGATGGATGGTTGTTACTGCTATTATGTCTACTGTGTGCAGTTTCAGAGAGCCACTAATATAAATGTTGTATGGTTTATTGCTTCATGGAAAAATGAGCCTCTTAATGCAGCATGGCTCTGGTTATTCTTCATTACCTGAAATACTGTGGAAGAGCTTGTATTTCTAATGAGAATTATAGATTCAGTGCAGAGTGTACAAAATATAATTATCACTGTTTCCAGACTTAAAAGAGTCTTATTCATCATGTGCAAAAATATTCAAGGAACATTAAGAAATTGTTCCTACTTATTACACTGACTGCATAGAAAAATGCATAATTAATGAAGGAAACATAAATCTTCTCTTTCCATAGGTCTTTTTTGAACCATTTGTTTGATAGTGAATGAACATGAACTTCAGTATGACAGAACCTTGTATCTATACACAACTATTGTCTATTTTCCTCCTTCTATTTCTGTTATAGCCACATACAATTGTTGTTAACAAATACAACTTTGCTTTCCATTTTGCAGTAATGTGGTAAATGAAGACTGTAGATCAGAATGTAAGTATCTTCTAAATGTATAGAGACTGCAGAACACTAGGAAAAATTGTATAATATTTTGTCTACTGTTTAAGAGGAGTAGTTGGTGTTCAGACCTGGCTTTTCCTCCATAATAATGATTTCGTTGAGAAATATGACTGTGCATATCTGTGTATGTGCCTTACAACATGACCACTTCTCAGATGAGAATAAGTAACAGATACTTATCATGTTCTATAGTTATAGTTATCATTATGACCCTATAATAGACTTTTTAGGAAAAATCCAAAGGACTTAAGTATCTTTATATATTTTCACAGTAAAATGGTACAAGAAAAAATGGAAAAAACTTATAGAAGTTATAAGAATAATTTGTTAAACATGTTTTTATTTTAGTTGTGTGCCAATCTTGGATTGAATGTGACACAAATTTCCACATATTCAATCATGGGCTGCAGCTTTTCAGAAGGACGAGAACAAAAAGACCTTAAAATGTTTAGAAATGCCTTCGGTTTAGCTGGGTTTCATAGTACAGCTTTAATGTGGCCTTTTTTTCACGTAGGTTAAACTCAGTCTTTAAGAGATATTCTCTTTAATCGCTGGAGCTAGTCTCTGAAATGAAAAGCTGTGTAACCACTATATAATACCAGAATGTGTGACTGTGTTGTTAGCACCTAGAGAAGTTTACTGACATTAATTTCCAACTTCGCTTCACATTAACATCCAACTTCGCTTCCATGCTACAGCAAAAGTGGCAGGAGCAGGAGGAACTTTACCACATGGTGCTACGTGTCTCGAGTTTCTCATAGATTTAAAGATAATTTTCCTCTGATTTGTATAAAAGAGCAAGGCAAATAGAATAAAAATGCCTTTACATGGAGGGACTCTAGTAAATGAGAAAGAGGGAAGATTTTCTGCCCATTAGCTAAGGGAACCCAATACCTGGGACAGGAAAAGACCAGATTCCAGTCTAAAAATTATTACTATAAGAATAGATGCGGTAATTAATGTAATAATAATAGCAACAACAACAACAATAATAAAGCTTAGATCCTATAACATATATGATTATTTATATTTGCACTGGAGATAGGATTCAGATCTATCTTTCATTCATCTTTTACTAAGAAGACTGAAATAACCACTGATTTTATTGCCATGCTTTTTCCTCCTGTCTCTTGCCATATGATCAGTGAATTATTCCATGGAATGATGAATAGCTTATTGGAAAGGGTGTTGTGAGACCTACTCACAATATTCTTTCACATGGTAATTGATTTGCTGTCCATGTAGACAGGTACTAAATGCCTTCAACCTCATGCATCAGCTGCCTCACTGCAGTGACAAAAGTTTGGTGACACACAGGAGTTGAAATCCTCTTCTAATTCAGTCATTACATATTAAAGTAATTAATAAGTACAGTATGAAATTTAAGGAACTGAAAATAAATAAATATAACTGTGCTGAATTAGGGAATTTGTGTGTGAATATGCATTGAAGCTTTCCTCAAGTATGCAGTACACATAGTACAGATTTATGAAAAACCTTGTGATCTGTTACAGTCTTTCAGTAACCTCAATAATATGTTTACAGACCTTTTGTCCTTCAAGGCATTAAGGTCAAAATTTCATGGATGATATAGAAAGGCAACTTTTCTTCTACATCTTGTTTTTATAACCTCTTTAGCTAGAATTAAGCTATTTTTTAAGATTGGAAAGATGGTCTCTGGCCAGAATAATATTGAATATGGTGGAGCTAAGAATGCTTTGCTTTAACCTCATTGAAGCCAGTGAATTTACTTCTACTTTTACCAGGTGTGAAACAGAACTACTGCAACAGAAGAGATGAACATGGATGATTGCATTATTTTTAAATGGATGTACGGCTTATACCCAAACTAATAGATGAGTGCTAAATCACTGAAACAAGATAGCAATTCTTTCTACTTTGATTAATGAATCATACAAGCCTGTGTATGTGTCAAGGTTTTCAAAATCAACAGCAGAAGAGTAACCAGGGGTATATTGGGGGACGGGGAGGGAGGGATAAAACAAAACAAAACCTTAGTGGTTTTTTATTCAGATCTATTCATTTATCTATCCCTACTTACCACAGAACCCTGTGCGCTGCTGTTGCTGATACTTGCATCACAAAGCACTGTAGAAGACATTTATATAACAGCCTAATAAATGAGAATTTCAAAGTGAAATTGGCTCCTTTTTCCCTCCTGTAAGCAGAAAAAAAAATGCAAATTCAGATGATAAATCTATAGAATGAAGTCACTTTACAGATGTGTTAAATCAAATTAAGAGCACTTTTATAATATTGAGCAAATGGCAGCTGTACAAAATTACTCATTTGTAAGCCTCATCTATTATAGTTAATTTTGTGGACTTCAAGTACTTAATTTACATTTGTTAAACTAGCTAAATAATGTAGGAGGCAGTACGAATGGTATGTTTGTTCA
The DNA here is from genome assembly GCA_013399195.1 of Dicrurus megarhynchus. Lineage (NCBI taxonomy): Eukaryota > Metazoa > Chordata > Aves > Passeriformes > Dicruridae > Dicrurus > Dicrurus megarhynchus. Next base: position 165,767 of record VXAD01002625.1, on the reverse strand, counting down.
TACTAGAATTTATCATGTAGCTTAGGATACAAATGCTTTGCCTACTTCATCATTTCCTTTTTTTTTTGAAAGTTTTAATCAATGAAATGGAATTGCTAAAAGGTATTTTTAAGACTTGTTTTAGAGCTGAAATCTACTTTTTAAAGGACAATCAGACTGTGGTAAAAAAATCTCAACAACACAAAAGTTAGTAGAAAGTTCAAAGCTTTCTTAACTCTTTTGGTTTCTGATACCTCAGAAATGGTGTCAGCTGCTTGACCCTATCTGTTTCTTTGGAGCACGCCCAATAGAATTAAAGAGTTTCACAATACCATTACTATTTGTATGGCAGGTGTTGAAACTAGGAGGACACAAAACCTTTCATGCTCTTTTTCCTGATGATGCAAGCATATATTCATAATTTAGGACGATGTACGTCATGGTTAGTTTTGGACTCTGCAGGGAGCCAACCATATAGGTAGCAGGTAAGATTCTCCTGTATTAAATAAAAGTTAATTTTGGTGCCAGAGTCTGCTGGGAATACTCAGGTGCTAACATTTTATTGACCTTAGTGGGAAAAAGTAAATGGTTTTTCTGATGTGCTATTAGACCTGGTTTTCAGGTTTGGTTGGAGTGTACAAACTGAAGAAAACTGCATTTAAAAAAAAAGAAAAAAAATAGTGCTCAAATATAAACACAAACTCCTGTCACAGATTTTTCTCTGCAAGAAGTTCTTCCAACAAAAATACAGACATTTAGTTATTGCTTGGCAGAGGGAAAATAAAGGCAACCACTGAAGACAGGAAAAATTACCTTGACACATTTGGGTAATGGCATGGGATAGTTACCATTTTTCTGAGGTCACTTTTGTAAATTGACTACCAGAACATTTTATATAAGAACACCGAAATACCCAGAGGTAGTTTATGAGTTAGTAGGTCTCAGTGTTTCTGTTTTCAAAGTGATTTTTCATTCTTTCTCCAGATCTTAATATATTACTTCCTTAGTGACTGCCACCAAGCACTTAGTTAGTGTGACCATGCTACAGCTTCAAGATTACTCGTAAAGGGTGACTTCAGAAAACATGATGATGTGTGAGGTTAGCGGTATTCTTACTCAAGTGTAACACTTTTCTTGTTTCAGATTTCATCAGCCATCTTAATTTCTTCAACAAAATGGCTGTCAGGCATTGGAACAAACTGTCCAGGGAAGTGGTGGAGACCCCTCCCATGGAGTTAGGTAAAAGACGTAGAGATGTGGCCCTTAGAGACATGGTTTAGTGGTGGGTTTAGTTGTGTCAGGTTAGTGGTTGGACTTGATGATCCTAAAGGTCTTTTCTAACCTAAATTATTCTATAATATTTATCCCACAGTTTGTCTCATAAGGGCTTTCTGCAATTCTGCAGTTAGTTCTTGCCTCAACTACAACTTTCATGTTGTTATAACACTAATATAGATACATATATATTTTAACATTAATAACTTTTGTGTTACCATCAAACTTTAGGCTTACTCCTTACTTTCCCAGATCATTTTTGGGTGCTTTGAACAGCACAGGACTCAGCAGGTGCTCGTCTGCATCTCCACTGTTGCCTTCCTTTCTTAAGAAACTACACCCACTACAACTTATTTCCACTCTCTTCGAATCTTTTTTATTTATACTAGGACCTTTTTTATGCCATGGCTGATTAGTTTTCTTCAAGAACCCTGGTAGGTTATGCAAAGCAGATTCCCATGTACTTGCTGCTCACCTCAGTGAAGGACAAGAGGTTGGAAGAACAGCAATTTCCTTTGAAGAACTTTTACTCTCTCTAGCAAAGAAACTTGTATTAATCTAGTTCACTAATTCTGTCCTTTTTATGGAAATGGCAGTACACAAAATGAAATGAATGTGAGTTTGCTGTTAATCAACATGAAAACCTATGGGATGGTGTTAATCTTAGTGGATCTTAGTATAATAACTGATAGAAATGTACAGGAGTTTAGAGGAACATGAGCAAGTGACATACAGACAATACAAGATGACGTCATCAGTCACTCTGAGTTAAATAATATAGCAAGAAAGCACCAGAGACAAGAAATTTCAACAGTATGTGAAACTGAGACTTTTCACTTTTTGAGTTTTAAAACAAGCTTAACCAGAACCAACTGACTCATACAAGTACTTCTGTAAAACTGGCAAAATACTGGTAGAAAGAACTGTGGATTGAGATGGCAAAATTTCTGCTCTTTTTTCTACTGCAGAAGAAATCTGAAACTTACATTTATATTGCAATAATATGTGACTTCTTTATGTATTCTTGTTATCTAATCTACTTGCTTAATACATAGCTACATGATGAACTTCAGATTAAGTTATTTGTAGTTTGCTCTCATGAGTGCTTTGTATCTCTGGGATTAATTTTGAGTATCTTCTTCCTTGGTCTCTTACTGTCTGGAGAGGATTCAACAAGCAATTTACATGCATGTCAGTAAAATGGAGATCTTCTGGGTAAAAATATCCAAGACATTTATTGAGTCAATATTGGATAGGGGAATGAGAAAATATAAGATTTGATTATTATTTGCATTTTCCTCTCAATTATTTTTTGTGAGTCCTACTTATCAAATTGTAGTCTTCCTTGCTAGGATTAATATTCTGAATCCTGGTAAATTTTTTAGAGTACAGTACCTCTATCATGGATCCTGAATGGACATTTTAAGGGCATCCTAAATATAAGGATGAAATAACATTATTGCTTATGTTGACAAACCTATACCTGAAGTTATACCAGACTACTTGAAGTGTCTCAATTAGTGTTTTTCTCTACTTTAGAATGTTTATATTACTGACATGACTGCTCTGTGTGTTTTCATCGCTGTATTAAACACGAGGGAAGACAATTTGTGACAAATCTATCATCTTCAAGAAAATCTCTACTGTATGTTGAATTTTTCTAAAGCTTAGTCAACTGCTTATTTTGACTTTGATTTCACAACTATCTCGGTGTCTTTGCACAACCCTGATGCTGCCACAAGTTGTTTTAATAGACGAGGGAAAAGGTAATTGGGGGTTTCATAATACATTTTCAGCTGTCAGTTTGAAGGACAGTACAGAAGACCAACTCCACGAAAAGCTAACTTAAAGTAGCATTCAAGATTCTGAGTTTTCTTTCAGGGGTGCTGCTGGAATTCACTACCCACAAAAAAGAACGGCGCAGCCAGGCATACACACATACAACAAAGCTGAACAAAGAAAGAAAGGAGAACAAAAGAAAGAGAAAGATAATGTAATATTTCCAAGAAATGTGGATGCCATCTTTTTATAAAAATGTATCTACATGCTCTATTAGATTCATATATTTTGAAAAACAACCCTCTGGAAGTTTTGTGATATAAAAAATGTGTAGGAATGCTGGTTTCAGATGGCAGTAAGAGATAAAAAAAGGAAAGATAAAACCTCAGACAAAGGAGAATTAAATCTTTTCAATATTTGTGTTAAATAACAAAAAATATGTCATCTAAAATATAAAAAGATTTTTAAATCTCCACAGAAATGATATATTGTAACAAAAATTCTGATCTTTGCCAAAACAGTTCTGTTAGGATAAATGCCAGTTAATGGTGTGACTTTTTTTTTCAGTATAGTTGTATAAATGAGTGGTTTTTACATAAAAGTCCTCTTTTTATATTTTAATTAGAAAAGGTGTATTTATAACCATACTTTACTTCATTAAAACATTAAGCTACTTGTGATTTTGCATTGCTGCTAGGTTATCACCAGGAGCTGTCAGCACACATGAGCTGAGACATTGATTATATCACCATGATAAGTAACAGTAAACCGTGGTTTGTGATCAGGAGTTCCTCATCCTTCTCCTACTTCCACAACCAAATGAAGGGATTGTGGCACTAGTGCAGAGCTTCACACCTGTCAGCCAGGTTCTGCCTGATCATGGTCTCCTGCGTTGTTGCATTCAGGCCAAGACTACAAAAACAGGTTACAGAATTACGAAATACTGTAAATCTGAAATTTAAGGCCTGTTAAAATCTTTGAGGATGCTTGAAGTAAAAAGTCAAATCAGTAACAACCAACCGAGAGCAGAAAAAATAAAGCTCCAACCCCAGGGAGGGAAAACAGGGAGGCAAGAAGTCAGTAGGGTGATTCAAACACATAAGTGGAGAGTTATAAAATCAGAGAATCATAGAATGGTTTGAGTTGGAAGGGACCTTAAAGATCATCAAGTTCCAACCCCCCTGCCATAGGCGGGGATGCCTGCCACTAGACTAGGTTACTCAGGGCCCCATCCAACCTGGCCTTGAACACTTCTGGGAATTGAGCATCCATAACTTCTCTGGGCAACCTGTGCCTGTGCCTCACCACCTTCTGAATAAAGAATTTCTTCTTAATATCTGATCTAATCCTGCCCTCTTTCAATTTTAAACCACTACCCCTTATCCTGTCACTACCTGCCTATACAAAATGTCCCTCTCCCTTCTTTTTGTAAGACCACTTAAGGTATCAGAAGGCCTCAATGAGGTCTCCTTGAAGCTTTCTCTTCTCCAGGCTGAACAACTCCAGCTCTCTTGGCCTGCCTTCATATGAGAGATGTACCACCAGCCCTCTGAGCATCTTCATGGGTTCCTCTGCACCTCCTCTAACAGGTCCTCATTTTTCTTGTGCTGAGGACAGCAGAATTCCAGGTGCAGTCTCACGAGAGCAAACAACAGGTGGGATCTGTAGCCCTGGAAAGTTGATGCATTTCTTGCTCCTGTGTTCTAAAGTCCCTACTCTAGAGATGATGGAAATCTTCTTGATAAAGTGAAAAAGAGGGATAGCGCTGAATAGAAAAGGAAGTAAAATTCAAAGATGTCAAGGAGAGGGGGAGGATGGAGAGTGGAAGGGAAGAGTAGACTTCTGGGAGAGAGGTACTGGTAACACCTCTTATGTGAGGTGGGGTCTGTACCCATTGTGCACATCAGCTCAGACACTGCATTGACATCTGCATAAGGCAGTGCGAGGAGAGCTCTCAGCTGTTTGAAGTAGAAGACTGTGGGGCTAAAGGAAAGTGAATCATCTGTATTTCTGAATATCTGGTAACGTTGGCAAGAACGTGTATTGGCCAGGCATTGGAAGGCTTTTAAAAAGGGAAGTGTGAACAATGCAAAAAATTATCATAATAGGTTTAGTACAGAAAAATCATGCAATCTTCTTCTAGTCAGGACTGTTAGAATAAGATTGTTTTGAGTATTTTCAACATTGACAGAAAGAAGTTTCTCAGCCAGGCAGGGAAACCTTAAGACTTGTCAGGAAATACAGGCATACATTTCCTGAGGTATGTTCAAGTTAGATACTTGATAGGGAATTTCTATAAGAAAACATCGTCCAAAATTGTTCATAAGAGCACCATTTTAGACCACTAACAATTCAAGGGTATCTAACTTAATAGAATTATTTAATCATTATCTAGGATTTGATGTTCACTACTGAGTTTGAGCTGATTCTTCCTTGACCTGTTAGCATGTGAATTAAAGTTGCTTTATTCTTAACTCAGAGATGTGATTTTTGTTTTGTTAAAAGAATTAAGAGGTAATTTTGCATACATGCAAAATACTATGTATGAGGCAGAAAGTTCTTGCAGAATAAATGAAACTGGAAGGGGGAGAGAGGAAGAGGCAGGGTTTGGAGTTCTGATTCTGATGAAATTCAAGTTAACAAAAATGCCCATGACTTCAGTGCAACAAAAATCTGTCCTTTCAAAAAGGATACAGATGTAATTCTGAATATTGAAGCTTTATTTTATTCCTTGAAAATGAGATTGGCAAAAAAATCTAGAACATATTTTCATTTCAAACTACAACCTTTTTATTCCCCTTTTTAAATCAATTTTCTGTTATTAAAATGAGCTACTATTGACAACTTGGAAAATTGGTGTGTGTATCTGGTATAAGTAGCTTTAAACATGCTTTTTTAACTGCTACCTTTAAAGATCTTAGCTATCATTCTTACAAGGTAAGCACTTGTAATGCTTAATAAGTGAGCAGGAGTCAGTCAGTGTGGGTAGTCAAGAGATCTATCATACTCCCTAGAGGCAGTTTCTCTAAACAGCAAGTCTTGTGGTCTAAATCCTCTATAAAATGTAGGAATTTAGCAGTATGAATTTAATACACTATAGAAAGAGAGAGAGACGAAATAAAAGAATGTAAAGGTTTCCAGGCTGTCCATCAGCTCTGTGGTTGTTTTAGGGTCAATGCTTTTTGTTTTAAGGAGGAAGTTGACCTATTCTTAACATTTAGTATGTGCCAGATATTCTCATTATTTCTGCCAAGTAAGCTGATGCAGTGTATGAACTCTTACAGTGGTTTTCCAGCCAAGAGTAGATTGGTAGCACTTAAATTTTTTGTAGGAATTAACCTTTCTTGATGTTGGTTCTGCACACTACAGGGGAAATATAAAAAGGCAAAGCAGAGGGAACAGGATGGGGAGAACCAAACCCCAGGCCTCTGTGGGAGCTTTGAACAAAAACACACTTCTGCTGGTTATTGTAGTGCATACAGAATGCAGATAATAGTTTCTGAGTTGCAGCTCTTAGCAAAAAAAGCATATTTGTAATGTAATCTGTAATACCATAGACACAAAAAAAATCTCCTAAATGGTTTATTAAACACATTCTCAATTAAATATCTATATTTAAAAAAATACTTTTCTAATGACACCTCATTATTAATTTTCATTTCAGATCCATCCTACATCTCTTCAAGTTCAGAGATAGTTCACCTTCTCTTTTGAAGCTGTGCTGGTGCAAGAGAATTTGGAGTGCAGAGGGAAAGCAAACATTTGGCTCTGCAGACCTTTCTACCACTTATTAAAGACTGTAAGAAGGAAATGTTGAGACTGACTTTTAAAAGCTTAAACAGAGTGTGCTAAGTATTCACCTGGATTGGTGTGAATGAATTCCTGACTGAATTCCTGAATGGAGGTGACCTAAGAGGGGATTAATTAATAAAAAATGTTATGAATTTGATATTTGAATTCCTGACTGAATTCCTGAATGGAGGTGACCTAAGAGGGGATTAATTAATAAAAAATGTTATGAATTTGATATTTAAGTCACTTAGTCACTGTAAAAGTCAAAATTCAAAATACTGTTTCTATAGAGTCAGTTTTGTAGAGTTCAGCTTCGATTATGCTATTATAAAAAGAAGTGAGTAACTGAATAAACCCAAACCTTTGCATTGTTTTCTTGGGATTCAGTAAGAGCTTTCTTTCTTGTTTACTCCACTCCTCATATTTAGTCATAATTTAAAAAAATCTAAATTTAATTATGATCTGAGATTTTTTGTGACTGAATTAAGTAAATCAAACTGTGTTCTACTGTAAAAAAAGAAGTTAGTTTAATTAATTGTGTTTGAATTTTATTTGGTTTATATTATCAGTGTTGATTCTATGCTGTTAAATTTTTTATAGTTCAGAATCATGTATTATTAACCCTGGTGCAATCACTGTGAAGAATATTGTTACTGAAATGAAGATGCAGACCTTGGTGTCATAATTTTCATGTATAGAAACAGCAGTGCAAGCTTCAGTTATCTTTATTAACTGAAATAGGTTGCAAAAAATGTAAGGCATCATTTAAATGAATAATTCTCCTCTATTCTGTACCTTGTAAGTGAAGCTGTGTAGGTTACAGTCAGCAGAAGCTTTAACCTGATTATAACACAGGTTTTCTGGGAATGACTGAGATACAGCATGACTTTGTTTTCAAGAACTGAACTTCGCTGTCCTCATCAACATTATGGAGAGAAAAGAAGAAAGAAGAACAAATTTGAAGGAGTTGTCCTTTTTTTTAGTGTGCAGGGGAGCTCTGTTTCGCCTAGCAGAGCAACACATATGTTTAAGTTATACCATAGTGTCTTCTTCAGTGTTTATTTCTTTTTGAAAGTTGAAACCTTTTGACATGACTTAGTGATGCTGAGCTCTTTGTCATAAATCAGTCATAGAAAAGTTAAAAAAAGCTTGCTGCCAATTTTTTCCATCAGTGCAATTTTTTTGTATAATTTTTATTCTGTTATTTAAAGATTGTGACAATAGCAATTTCACATTATTTTGAATTAATGTGACTTTAGAGTTCTAAGATAGCTAAACAATTCTATAAATTCTGTTCTGTGCCTGTATTTTACATTTAGGTTAAGGCCCTGTAAAACTAATGAGTGAAACTTGTTTTTTGGTGACGGTTCTGGAGCACCGCTTGCTTTGGTTTTCTGCTCTGCAACAACAGACCTGGATTTTCACACAATTATAGAAAAAGATAACAACTTATCTGCTGATTTAAGATGTGCCTACTGAACAATAGTAGAAAGATATCCTCATGCTGTGAAGTGTATACTGTGGATCCATTTTCAAATGGGTTCTTTTGGAAGTCACTTTCCTTGAAAACAGATAAATGCCATCGCTTGTCCCTTATTATGGGATCACCTTGACTTCTGGAATACAGAATGCATGCATGCTTGAATAGTAAAATTTTCTAAGATTGTTTTTTAAAATGCTTCCTTATTTCTACCTCCTTTTCTCCAGGCTAAACAACCCCAGCTCCCCCAGATGCTCCTTGTGAGTCTTGTGGTCCAGACCCTTTACCAGCTTCATTGCTCTTCTTTGATCTGAAAGCACACAAATGAAGGATGTAAACCACCTGGAACTACACATGAACGATGATGAGCTCTACATCAGCCATCATGTACAAGAAAAAGATGCACAGATCACCCTGTGTAGCTTTCTAAATGTTAATTCAAAATGACACTGAGTAATCTAAAGTCATCGAAAGACTGAAAATATCAGAAAAAATGGTTGGAAGCACTAAATGTTTTAAACACACAGGTTAGAACAGTTAGATAAACTTAGGTACTTGAATCTGGTAAGGAAAAAAAAAGCAAAGGAGTGGAGAATATGTGAATCACAAATTGCAAGGAGAAGGTAGGAAGTGGGTGATTAATAACTCTGATAGCTCAAGAACCAGTGAGTTCAAAATCAAATTATTATGTATCAGGCTTAAACCAGTAATAAGATGAAGCATTTTTCACCTGATGTGTCATTTAATTTTTTTGCTGGAGAATGTTGTGAAGCTCAAGAATATGACCTCAAAAAGGGATTAAAGAAGCCCACAGGCAGGATCCGTCAGGCATTATGATGCTTTGAATAAAGCCTCTAGCTCATGTCAAAAACTAAGGGAAAACATACCCCAGGAAAACATACCCAAGGAAAACTCTCTTCTTGCTGTTTCCCACTCATTCCTTATCAAGTGCTTAAAGATTTCTGGTACATAATGAGAACATTTCTTTTAAAGTTTTACATATAGGCAGTTGCTGAGTTAACTTTAACTGCAGAGAAAAAGATGACTGAAGAGCCAAAAGTGACATGATGAGGAATAGAAGTGACAATAATTTTGCCAATTTGATCTCATTCTGCAGGAGGTGGAAGACAGAAAAGCCACAGCTTTTTTTCTGAGGCTTGCTGTTTAAGGCCTTCAGTGTACACACTAGAGTCTGCAGGCATAAAGTTACTACCTCTCAGGAATGAGGTTTTCTGACACTGACCAGGAGTGCATAGAGCTACCACCTGAACAGAAAACATGGATTTTAAGAAATCCTTTCTTGAAATAGTATTTAAATGTAATAGCATTATTTGCTTCATTATAAGGTTAGTACTGCTTACAAGGCCTCTTATAGCTTCCCAAGAACATTGTCTATTGAGTAGCAAGTCCATGCCTCTTCTTCCAATTGATGTGAGCTTCATATCCATCCATGTTATGGTTATGTCCATTAATTTTGCCAAGCCAATCTAATTATCTGCGTCATTAATGGGTTGCCTTCTGGCAGCTATGAAGAATAATAATGCATAGTACCACTAAACTGGCTTTTGTCCATGGAATGAAATAATTTTTGAGGTCATTTCAAAGAAAATACATAAGATTCTGGACAAATAATGAAAACCTAGTTGCATATTACATTTCTTAGGCTTGCCATCCCCCTCAAGTCAATCATGATTTAGATATGAATTTGAGTTGAGCTCTATGATTTCTTGAGGATCAAAGTATCACCTACTTGCAGAAAACCAATCATTTTAGCCTTATTTTTCTATATGGCAGACCTTCTGAATGACTTTGTTTCTCTAATCACATTGAGAAAGCTTCTTTTCACATCTGAGAATCCAGCTACTGCATTTGAGAGTTTTTTTGATGTATGCATTTTTTTGAGTCTCCTAGGTGGTTTATTGCTCTTATCTTTTTTAATAGATCCCTCCTGATATATCTGGGAACTTATACACTTCTGTATATACAATATTTGCAAAAGTATTTTTGCAAGTAATGGCATCACAGTCACAAGAATTTTAAAAGCTTAGTATTAGTTACGCTTAGAACTCAGAAGTTGAGTTCTTTACAACAGCAGGCAGTAAATACACAACAGAATTTATAAACTCTTTTGTGCCTTTAATAACAAGGTATCTCAGTCATTTGTGTTGTTCCATAAACTCTACCCTGGTTTTACTATAGGACTTCCTCTTTCATAATTTGAAAAAAAAATTATTAGCATAAATTTAGATTAAATTGAAACATGAAGTGAAACTCTCTTCTGATTAAGCTTGGCTCTGTTAACTTTCTTTGCTTCTTGAAGTATCAGGCACAGATAGGATTCTGGGATTGTTCTTTTAGGAAAGTCAAGAAATATTCCAGAGTTATCATTTAGCCTTGCTTCAAGGAGCCAAAGTTACAGAAGAAAACATTTTCCTGCCAGAGTCTCCATATAGCTGCTTTTCAATCTATTTAAACAGTGAAAATTTGTTTTAGATCTCAGCCTTATGAAGGCATACATATCCAACTTTGAACTTGGGAACAGTATCATTAGGTTCAGACAAAGTCATTTTCATGCATTCCTTTCTGACAGCGACTGTGATATTAATAAATGTTCCTGTGTGTAGACTTAGAAAGAAGACATCAAAGAACTTGCACAACACAGTATGAATAGGCACAGTATTTTTGGCAACCATGTAACCAGTATTCATTTCCAAAGCAGTAAAAATATAGGTATGAATATGTTTAAAATTCTTGGCTTTGTATAGTGTCTATAAATCCAAGTGCAGTGCCAAAATTAATTAATTTTCTGAACTCAAAAGTGGGGTTTTTTTCATTTAAACAAAATGAAAATTGCAATTATCTCACTATCAATTGCACAACTTTTAAGTACACCTGGAAATTGATTTCATCTAGCTAGTTTAGCAAATTAAAGGACTACCTCTGTGACATCTACCCTTTTCTATCTATTTATAAAATATCATCTGAAATTATGAAGCATAGTTTGACAGGAAATTATATTATTCTGGTTATCCTAGTGGTCCTAAAGCAAATAAAGCAAGCAGAAAGAAGTGTATTTACTGTGTAAGTGCAATGAGTAGGCTTAGTTTTACATTCCGTTATTTCTGCAGGAGTTATATAAAATCATCTGTCTGTGACACATAGTGATGCAAAGTTACTGTGTTTAAGGGATTAATTTTAATTCATACTGAAATCTGTTAATTGCTTTCAGATTGGTAATCTAGTAACCAGTAGAGTGAAATCCGGTATGGTTCATTGTAATTTCAAATCTCCTATGTGAAGCTGGATTGTTCCCCTCTAGAAGACGGGAAGTTTTAGTGTCAGCCAAATGAATCAGCTTGTACATAGATTAATCAGATATTATGTGCTATAATTTACCCATTTGACACAAGAATTTTGGCATGATGCTTACATCTAAGGTAAGGAAATGAGACCTAACGCTGAAAATACACGTCTTTCTTGATTTTTCTGGAATGTACTCACACACACATTTAACATTAAATCCCACTGGCATTTTTATGTTGGGTTTTTTTATTGTTATTGGGATAATAAATCTAAAAAATGTTGAAATTAATGAAGTTTTCAGAATCAGAGCATTATGATGAAAGGGCAAAGGGTAACTTCAGGGAGAATTTTTCCTGCATTTACACTGTAGGATTCAGTAAACGATTTCTATTTATGAACCCCATTTTTGTTATGGTGTTTTACACTTTGAGGAAATGCTAACTGCTAACCATAATGTATGAAACAGGGTAAATCTGAAACAAACTCAGAAATTCTAGGAAACAAATATTTAATGAGTGTTTCTCATGAAGCTTAGGAGTTAGTACAAAGAAACAATATCTAGCATTTCATCAGTTGAGAAAAAAGCTAATTAAGAATTAACATTGTCTTTAAAGTTATAAATTATCACAGCTTCCATTGCTTAAAGAATATGTTTTCCCACACTACATTCTGAATTGTACCTTGTTAAAATTAATTGAATACTGATATTCTCAAACAATAATTTTTTTGTATAGACTGATGTGGGGGGAACTAGCATCTTGTTTCAGCACTATGCAATTGATCACTGATTTCAAATCAATATTAATCTAGGGAGCTCCATTTAGAATTGTCACCTTTTAAACTTGTAAGGCAACTCAGCCCCACATAACTGCTTTCTCAACCCCCCAGAGCAGTGGGGGAGAGATTAGCAAGGGTAAAGTGAGAAAACTTGTGGATTGAATTATAGGCAGTTTGATAGGTAAAGCAAAAGCCACACATGCAAGCAAAGAAATATTAAGGAATTTGTTTATTTTTTCCTATTGGCAGGCATAGGTTTAACCATTTCCAGGAAAGCAGAACTTTTTCACATGTAATGGTTATTTAGGAAGACAATTGCCAAAACTCCTTTCTTCTTCCCCCCCCCATATTTTATTACTAAGCAGAATGCCATATTTTGTGGCATTTGGGTTCAGCTTTCCTCTTTGTGTCACCTTCCAACCTCCTGTGCACCCCCAGTCCACTTACCATCAGGGAAACATTAAAAACCAAAAAGGCTTTGACTCTGTGTAAGCACTGTTCAGCAACAGAGAAAACATCCCTGTGTTTTCAAAATTGGTTTGCTCACAATTCCAAAAAATATCTCAGACCAAAACCAGTACAGAATTCAGTGATTTGTGGCACATTCCTTTGCTGAAGGTACTGCAGTCCTCTGCAAGGGCTTACAATTCGGTAACTATATAATTGTAATGCTTGGTGCTGAGGGACATGGTTTATTGGTGGACTTGGCAGTGCTAGTTAGCACTTGGACTCAGAGATCTTTTCCAACCTAAAGGATTCTATGATTCTGTGACTCTAGGATTTTTATTTTTTTAATTTTTTTTGGTTTTTTACACAACATCTATGACACCAATTAACGTAAATCTGTGTCTACAGGATTTTCAGGCAAGCAGCTAATTGGTTCTTAATCTACTATGCTAGGAAGACTTACAAGTAACTGTGGATGGAAAATTGCATGCAGCACAGTACTTTTTTTCCTAGAGTTGTGTATGTATAAGCAGAAATATTTAAAACTCATCCTCAAATGCCCATAGAGAAGATGGTAAATGATTAAAGACCTTAGAGCAGAAAACAGAAAAGAGAAGTAAATAGTTCTATTTTTCCTTGATGAATACTGAAAAAACTGCCAGCAAGTATTATGTAAAGTTGACAGTGTTTAATAACAACCAAAGGTGTCTGAGAAAGAGAGCAATAACTTTAATAAGAGGAATTTGGAGGCTACTTTATCTGCTATGAGTTTTGCTTTTTTACATGAAACACATTTTGTTAGGGCTACCTTAAACAAAATACACATTTCTAAAATAAGTGCAAAATATATGTATGTGGATTATTATCCACATAAATATATATTTACATATGTAATTACACCTGTCAGTAAACTGAATAGCTTTGGCGTAATGTTAATACCTCTGTGGGACTTGTCTCTGACTCATATTTTAATGTGGCTCAATATTCTTCTAACTTTGAAGATCTGCTCTTTCTCTTTTTTTTTTGTTGTTTTGGTTTGTTGTTGTTGTTATTTTTTTCCTTTAAAATACCTATTTAATATATACAGAGTAGGTAACTGGCTGAAAATCACATTTCTATAATTTTACTGTTTCCCATATCAAATTCTGAAGAAAACAGATAGATTCCCTGGCAGAAAAAAATATTTAATTTTTGAAATTTGAGAATTTTCTCCACTAAACATGAAATTGTACGAGGACTTTCAATTTGTTATTTAGTTTATCCTTACGATAAGAAAGTGTAAGAGGACTACTTTGCCTTGTATCTAGTATATGAAAATTGTAGGTCTTTAGACTTGACTTATGATTAGCTGATGGCAAGTAACTTCATTCTGATCTCAGTCTCCCATTCTCTGGTCTCACACACCAGGAGGGATGAACCCAGGCTATTTAGGCCCTACTAGAGATGTGCATATAAGCATATTAACTTACATATGATGTATAAACTCTTAAGTGTGTTAGGGGAACTTTCAGAAACATTGTTAATTAACAAATGTCATAAATCTTCATACATTAGCAACATGTCCACATAATTCAGCAGAAATAAAAGCGTATATGCCTGTATGAGATAAAATACACATGCATATCCAGAGTAAGTCACACACACATTTAATATCTACTGATTGTTGGACAGTAAGTGGAAATAGAAACCAGGATTTTATGGCTCGTAATTTCTGCTTATCAAGTGACAGAATCATAACTCCAGTTCTTGTGTTCTCCACTGTATGCTGGATATTGTAGCAAAAAGTAAAAATACATTTTTATAAAGATACTTACACAAACTTCACAATAGTACCTCACAGTCTCAGATGAATTTGTCTTCCAGTATTACTGTGAAGCAGGGAAGTCAATTTATCTTCTTTTCACAGACAGGGACCTGAGGCACAGAGAGGCTAAAGCCCAGATTCAGACAATTTGAATGCCAGCTAAATCTCAAAGTCCTGTGTTTCCAGTTGGCTAGGTGCCTCTGGCGCAGTGTTCAAGGTCATATAGGATGTCTGTGGCAAAACTGAAAACTGAATTTAATTTTTTCTCCTCCCAAAGTAGGACTCTAAATCACAGGACAATTGTATTTTAGGGATGTGTTTGTATCACCTAGAATCAAGGGGTAGCCTCCACCTGTCTGGCTTACGTTTGTTCCTCAGAATTACTTTCACACCTTGGAAGGTCCCAAATATGCAGGAATAGTTTAACTCAGGAATTTTTAAGTCACAAAATTAAACCAAAATACATTCAGTAGTATCTGTGCAGTGAGTTGATTTCAACTGACAGAATACAGTGACATTTACATTCCAATTACATGGAAAACCATGCTTTTTGCACTAAATTTGCATTTTCCAAATGCTCCCCTCTCTAGCATGCAGTTGATCAATCTGAAGGAACTATTAAATAAAACCTTCCAAGCAGGAAAATTCTAAATAATACTTGAAGCAAACAATTCATATCCATATTCTTCGTCAAATAAAAAAACCCCGTGTCTGTATACAACTTGAATAGTTTAGTCCCCACAAGAGCAGATTTTGGGGAAAAAAGGAAAGAATTAAATCAAAATGGCAGAGTGCAGGTTAGCCAATAACATGAGAAAAATGACAATGGTTTTTGGTTTTAATCAGAACAGACTTACTTGATTAGTCCCCCTGAAACCCATGCTGCTCATTCCTTAAAGTAAGACAAGTAAATTCAGGTAGAAACATTGACATTCACATATAGATAAGAATATAAAGTAAACATCAGATAAGCAGGGAATTTGAATGCCTTAATGCATATATGCTGTGATTGCATAAAATTTACTTCCAAATTAATTTTTTTTAATTTCATGTAGGTTCATTTTCTTGGAGTTTCAGCCGCACATGAAGGATGTGTTTTCAAGTAGCCATGCTTTGCCTAAACTCACTAAAAGATGTATGTAAGAGTGAACAGCAAGCGTTTGGCTGCGGGACTATTATTGGAATGACATTATGGGGAATTTCCATTAGTGCAACTCAGAAATGGATCCAAGTACTTCGTTCATATCGTGTGAAACAGGTCTGACCCCAACACAAAACAGTAATACAGATGCTGGAAATGGGAAATTCTGTCTCTTGGAGCAGGTCTAGGAAAAATTGGTTTTGGGGTACACTTCTCTCCATAATAGTTTTCTACTCAATTGGTAGTCCCCTGTAGTATGCTCCTCAATATCTGCGCCCTCTGAAAAGCTTAGCTAATGCTCAGAACCTCAATATTTGATTCCAAGAGACAAGTACTTAAGCAAAGTGTTAGAGAACTCAATGTGGAGGTTTATGAGCCCACTCCATATTTATGCTCAGTTCTTGAGGATACCTTTGTCAGAGATGGTGATCTCATATATGTATATATGTATGCTATTGCTGGATTTCACTGGTGGCTTTTCAAGCAGTTGTTCTTACTAGTCCCACTTATCAGAATTCATGGTGGCTAGGAACTTACTTTTAGCTCACTTTCTTTTCATTTGTAATTTAGTTAGGGTTTAGGTTGTTAAAGACATCACTAGCAAATTATGCCTCCCTTGAATCTCCTTCAGAGAATCTCAGTTTGTGTGATAGAGGCTGCCTGTGGTGTATTCTCATGCAAGCAAACATATGTTTCTCAAAAATGTTATGCACTGCTAACAAATATACCATGTATTTCCTAACAAGAAGCAGAAGCACATTTTTAAACCATTCAACAACCCAGTTTTGTTTATCATTAACAGCCACAGCTCAGGCAATGTGTGTGATGACATTGTAAGAAGCAATAACTTAGCAGTCAGGCAAGGCAGAGGACTACTGTCTAGCCAAGATGAATTTCACTTGCAGTTCACTGCCCCAAAGTGAAGCAGACAGCACAGTAAAGCTTTTCTTAACCCTCTTTCCTAGCTCAGTCCAAATCCTCCAGGGTATCTAGCATCCCACCGTCTTAGCTATAGTTCTCACAAATTCCTTTTGCTTAGCTGAACATGGCTGCCTCACCTCTGAAATTGGCTTACATAAAGAGAACTAGGTTAGCACCTTAATGACTTGACTTTGGAGCCTATTCAGGTATAAGTAATTGTATTCACTTTGAATCTTAAGTTCATTCATATCCAGAAACATATTAAAATTTTTTTTTAATTTTCCTGGGATATAGGCATGTGTAGGATTTTAGAATACTGTGGTCCTTCTGTTTGCTTTAAACTAGAAATATTTTTAATGGGTTGGCTCATTCAAGGGACAGAAAGCAGAACCGTCTTATTTCTATTTTGCATGCTCCCAAACTTAGCATCTTGTCTTACACTGTGCTTCTGATGACCATTTTAGACAAAGTTGATTATTCTGTATATCCATGTGAACAAAGGAGCAAATGCCTGCTTGTACACTGAAGCAGGGAAAGCCACTGTATCAGCTTAAATTCAAAAGCCAAATATGAAGATGTCAGTGAAGAGAACATCAGGATGATATTTCAATGCATACAATAACAATTAATGTGTTTATCTTTTTTCTTTTTACCTTTGGATATTGGAATAAGAGGCCTCTTCTTGCTTTTGCATCCTCTTGATCTTCACAGAGATTTCTTATTGTCGACAATTAAAATTCCTTTTCCTATAGCCTTTACAGTAAAATACAGGGGAGCTGATTCTTTTTATCTCAAGGAAAGACCAGATTTACCTGATAGGTAGCTTTATATTTCATGTAAGAATTGTGAAAAATGTAGATTTATTAATTTTACTAACAGTTTTAATATTTTATAATATCATTTCCATTTTATTATATCTCCTTTATGAGTACATGGGAAAATCTGTTATGGGAGACCCAGCCCTCTATCCCATCCATTCCCCCACAGCCTAGCTGAAAACCTAATTCTTCTCATTATTTTTGAATAAGCTTTTTTTTATTATTTTAAAAAAATTGTTTTGTCACCTTGCTTAGAATTTCTGTTTTGAACTCAAAGGAACTTCCTCATCTCACTTTTCTTGAAACCTAGAAATTTCTATCCCAAAACTTTCACTTTAATTAAATGGTGGGTTGGATGAAATACTTTTGCACAAAACACTCCCTTGTGTGCCTCATCCTAGTTACAGTTTATATTCCCTAAAGAGGTGAATGGCATTAGAAAGTAGTTGGATCTTCACATTTTATAATTTCCATATTATGCCACTGATTTTCAGGAATGCAAACTGTTATATGAGTAAGAAAACCAAAAATTCTCTAAGAGAAAATATTCAGCAACATCTTAGGGCCTTTTGAAGATTATTTTCCAGTTTTTAATGGATTATTTTCTGTAATATAATAGCTAATAGCTAGTGGATATAGTACAGTATAATGTATAATACATAAATACTGATAAAATGGAGCATGCTGGAATGGAACATATTTGATTCCTGGCCAGTTCCTGATTGTCTTAATATCAGACCTGTGGGAGCAATCCCTTCATTACCAGGACATAGGGCCTCAGTGCTCTTCTGGGAGGTTTGATGTGTCCCCTGACTTAAAGTAAAATGCAAATGTAACTCTGAGATCATTCTTTTTCCTCTCAAGAACTAGGTGATGGGTGATGACATTTCTTCAATTCTTTTTATGCCCCAACATGAGATTTCTATTCTGCGTAACTGTAGAAGCTCTTACGTGTAGCAGACAATGGTGATTAGCTGACAAAAACAAAAATCTTTTAAATCTTGCTCCTTGTAAGTGGGGCTATGAATAAGAAAATATGATGCAATTCTTTAATTAATAATGGCAACTTTTTGACACAAGAGCACAGCTCAAAATTTAATGTAGCAGAAACCTGTGCAACTAGAAGCTAGAGTATGACTAATAATCTATTTCACAATTCATTTAATTAAAAGGTTTGTCCAAAGAAAATTTCTATTAATTATACACAATCACTACTCGCATTCACAAGCAAAGCATTCTTTAACATTTTAAAGGTAGCAGATAATTCAGCTCCCATCTTTCTTGCACTTATATGGAACAAATACAGCTGGAAGTATCACTGTAAATGTTAAACAATTTACTGAGTAACTGTTTCCTGAAGAGCCATGCATTTCACAGCTGTTTTAAAGGAACATCTTGCTTTTCAAAACTCACAGCAGAGCACTTGTTCTTCTCACAACTCTATGTGGCATCATCCAAATTCTCAAGATCATACAAATAGAAGAAATCGTCAGGTTAAGGTAATACAAGTTAGTTCTCTGGCTTCTCAAGAGAGAAAATTAGCTTACATGCAGCTGCTGTCTGCAGCTACCAGAGTTACCTTATCTAAAGTTGCTGTGCTGCTCTGTCTGGTGTACTTCCGTTTGTGATGCAGCCACAGCTAATGGCATGATTTTTCCAGTTCAGCAAGAGGGAAAATATCTTATGCCTTACAGCTCTTGCCATTTGAGTTGCTTGTTTATAGAGGATGGCAGTGCATGGAAATCGCTAGTTGCTGTAATGATTGTCAGATGTATTCAGTGTTATCCCTTTATATTTTCTGAGTTATATTGCCCTGTTTCTTGCTGTACTCTTTCCACTTCAACAGCTGAAATGTGATGTGAATTACAAGAGGCACCTCGGATAAGAAAATAACAAATTTACATAATTTGACCCCTGGCTGTTGCTCTTTTTGTAATTCAAGTATTTATAGTCTAGGGGCAGCTATATACACCTTTGGGAACCTGAAAGTTAAATTGGTAGAGACATAAATAAAAAAAAATACAAGTAATGTGACAGCATTATAAAGTTGAATACTTGGTGGATTCAAAGTTCCTTTCCTAGGTTTTAGAAAGATGGGCAGCTTACAATGGAACATTTATATCTTTGAAGAACTTTGATAATGGAGTCACACATCACTGACAGCGTGTTAATGAACTATGCTTTAAACATTACTAGGTGACAACTCAATTCAAAGGGGAAAAAAACCTGAAGTCATTCTTTCTATTTTTATTACTGTGTGCAATGACTGCTTATAATGTTGAAGAAATGAACACTCAACTCCATTTTTAGCTATTAACCACATTTATTAAGAACCATTAACTTAGACTGATGGAATTTTATTTCAAGAACACGACAGTGCATTTAACTTGGTTTGTCTTAAGCTTTTTCTAGCAGACTTTATATAGATTTTCTTTTTTCCTCTCGCCCTCATACCTATTGCATCCTCTTGGAAATTCATAGTGACAATGGTTTAAACTAATGTGAAAAGCATTTCAGAAGAATTCCTTTGACCAAGTCTAGAAAGAAAGTTATGGTATTTTCAGTGACTTTCAAAGCTCCTTGGCACATAGGCAATATGAAAGAATGTCTTTATTGCAGTGGTAGGTTGACCTTGGCTAAGGGGACAAACTCCCATCCAGTTATTCACTCATTAAGGGTGGGGTAGAAACCATAATGATTCATTGGGTTGAGAAAAGGAAAGAGAGTCAAAATTATTTCAATTTATTACCAGTAAAAATAGATTTGGCTAGTGAGAAACCAAGACAAAAAAACCCCCCAAAAACAACAACAAAAATCAATACCTTTCCCCCTGTCTTTTCCCAACCTCACTGAAATAAGGAGGGCTGCCACCAGAGCTGCCACCTTGGTCTTACAGTGGGCAGAATTTCACCTGTTTAGTATATTGACTGACAGAGTCCTTTGGAAGTCTGTCCTGAAGGAAAAATAACTCCAGGAAGGCTGGATATACTTTAAGAAGGACATCTTATTGATACAGGAGAAGCCTGTCCCCCTGTGCTGTAACACAAGCTGGTGGGAAAAGAGACCAGCCTGGTTTAACAGAGAACTTAGGCTTGAACCAAGGGAAAAAAAGAGTGTATCACCTTGGAAGGAGTGAAGGCAGCTCAGGAGAACTGCAGGTATTTTGTGAGGTTATGTAGGGAGAAAATTAGAAGGACCAAAGCCAAACTGGAACTTAATTTCGCCACTGCATTCAAAGAAAACAAGAAAAGTTTCTATGAATACATTGACAGCAAAAGCAGAGGTAAGGAGAGTGTCCACCCTTTGCTGGATGCAGAGTGTAACTTAGTGTCAGGGAATGAGGAAAAGGCTGTGGCGCCTTCTTTGCCTCAGCCTTTAATGCCAAAACCAGTTGTCCTCAGAATACCCAGCTCCCCGAGCTGGAAGGTGGGATGGGGAGCTGAGTAAAGCCCCCATAACCCAGAAGGAAATGGTTCACGACCTTTTATGCTAATTAGATGCCCATAAGTCTGTGGCCCCACCCCAGCTGGGATGCACATGAGAGTAATGAGGGAGCTGATGAAAAGATCTTGCCAATCCACTTTCAGCCATTTACCAGAAGTCCTGGTTAACTGGACAAGTCCCAACAAGACATTTCAGAGCAAACTTATAAGGCCCCATTTCTCAGTAATGACAGCTATACATATTTTCCCTTGCTGCCTTCAGCAGAATTGCTCCTGACCAGCCCCATCAAGGAAGTGGATGGCCAGGCTTCCCAGACCTGAGCATGCATACCTACATGCCCATAATGAAATCTTTCAGTGGTATGAATACAGTAAGCTACTTAGGTTGTTCATGAACCTGTTTTAGATGACATTATCAGTTTCTTCAGTAATTCTGCTGTGATAGAACTCTTGGCCAGCATTTTTGGTTGCCACATGCAAGAGCAGAGCAGAAACAGATCCTTTGTTACTAAGAATCGATGCTCTGTTCTTTAGTTACACAAATTTAGGGCCACTCCAATTTTGCTTAGCTGTTGGCCTGGGACGGTGGAATAACAAATGACACAAAGAACAGGAGTAATCCAGGTCATCTAGGAAAATGGCTGAAGCTCTCTTTCTCTCAGGTTTTGTAGGAGGAGGAACAAATTTCTTTAACTGGGCACTTCTTCCTCCACTAAGGTGGTCTGTGTCTGAGGTATCTCCAGAGTGCCTCCATCTGCTTTATTTAGGATGCGAATTCTTTTCCACTAACTTCAGTTGCCCAAATCTAGGTATATAATGTTAATTTCTCTATGTTTCTATCTACCTATTACACAATACATCACATGTGTAGTAAGTATTTCTGGAGGGTGAGACAGGAACATAAAATCAGATGGATCACTGTCTGGAGGTATTTCTCTCTTGGTTCATTAACTGTAGAAGATAAAGATGATGAATCTATGTACCACTGAATGTACATAGAATTAACGGGAAATAATGTATGTCCCTATTACATTAATTGCCAGTTCACCTAGTTCCCTCCAGAAATACCCACATATAGTTTCTCTCTCGTCCTGCAGCTGGCCAGCTCGGAGCTACCTCCGGAACCTGCTCAGCCTCACGAGCTTGCGAATACCTTTTTGAGCCTGCTGTGCCTCGTTCCCGGCTGCTCGCGCCTGCAGCTCTTTATGCGAACGGCTACAGTCTCAGAGGCTCCCTTGGGACACCTCCTCGACCTCCCGGAGCAGAGAAAATAGCGAGACGCGGAGACAAGCACGAGAGGTCTGGCTGGTGGTTTATTCTTTTGGTGCCATGTGCTCTGTCCCCATGTGCTGGCTGCGACAGCCCTTTTTCCCCCACTGCGGGGGTGGGGAGGGGCTACTGCAGCCGACAAGCAATCGGAAAGGGAGGCAGGGGAGGGACAGTCAAACAGTGGAGTTTCCGAGCCCGGGACCGCTCTGCCACCCCGTGTCGGTCGACTCCCACTTCCAGGGACCCTGCGGGGTCTGCGGGGCAGGGCCCGCGGGGGGTCTGCACCCCTGGCTGGGACCAGTCTGACGTCCGGGGTCCGCCTGTCCTGGCTGCCGAGCTGGGGTGGGGCCCCGGGCAGCCAGGACACCTCAACAATTCCCCAGTTTTTATTTACTAAACAAAAAGGCAGGGGCAGGGAAAACAGAACTTGGAATAGGGAAGGTAGTATGGGGATACCTGAGACCAAAATAAATAACATGAAACATAAACAACTTAAACAGAGTCCAACTTCAGTTCAGGTGACTCCCTCATGAGGGGGGTTGTTCTTGCTGGTGTTGAGGAAAGGTTTGATCCACTTTCCTGGGACCCATTTTGGGCCAGCAGGGGTGGATACACATCCGAAACCTCTTCCCCACGTTAGAAGTGGGAAAGGACCCTGAGTCTAATGAGTTTGTGGGTCCTTTATTAAAACTGGAGGCTGTTTTTTGAACTTCACCTGGACGTTCTCGTTGAAGTGTCTCACCACGGGAGGGTTTGGATCCTCAAAACTGCTGTTTAAAAAGTTTATTGTGAACAGTGGACACCTCAACACCCACATTCTGCCTAGGAGGTCAATTTTTGGGCAACAAACACAAAAAGACAGGGAAGTGGATTCCAAACACTCCTCATTATGAGGGGAGAAAGAGATTGAATCCTAATTTTCTTATTCCAGGAAACACCATTAGGTAGCCTAGGTACCTATGTACCTGTGAACCTGTGGTTCAGGGAAGCAACAAGAAGGACTGTGAATTTTGCATATTGACTACAGCACGGAATAGGGAGATTACATGCTGCTTTTGTTCCATAACAAAATGGGAACAAAACATAACTTTTAACAATTTAAGTAGTCTAATGCAATATGGACAGACACACAAGCCTTCTGGAATCCCACTGCCATTACAGCTGCTTGTGCCAGATTCTCTACATGACTGTTTTCTTGCCCATTATGCATGATACAGAGAAGAGGCAGTGGAATAGGAAGTGAAGTCACCTGGAACAGCCATAATCTCCCTGATAAACTGTTTGTATGCCTTGCTCTTAGCTACCATAAATAGTTATTCCACTTCTTAGACAATCAGAAAGCCACGATGGCAAAAAAAGATAATTACCACTCAGCACCACTGTGGTTTTGTCAATGTTTGACGAAGTACAGAGGATGCAAAAAGGAAAGAGTGCTAAGGAATTCTGGAGGAGAAGTAGGTTGTTGTCTGCATAGAAAAGGCAGACACTGGTCAGACAGGTGATTTTACTGTGTCAGGGAGCTTTTGAGTAAGTCCTGGGCTGTTCAATGTCTTTAAGTGCTTAGATACTTCTGAAGAGTACAGTCTGAATGAGATATTCTATGTATTTATGTCCTACATAGAGCACCTAAAAGGAAAAAGAAAACCATTGCATAATAATTTTAGAAATTATTTTTTGGTATCCGTAAAAAATTAGTTGTCATTAATAATTATGATAAAGTAGTTAGTAAGAACATAGCATTCAGTAAAATTTTAAAATTACAAAAATACAACAAAAACTGAACTCTTTAATTTATAAAAGAAATTTTTACATAGTCAAAAAAGAGGCATTTAGTCAAAGTTGTGTTTTTCCTTTAGTAGCTTTACAATCAACCATCTTATCTGTTCTTCCTACGGGGGCCAAAATTTTCTTGATTTTTATATCCTAATTTTCAAATGCAATTCATTTCATTTATAAAATTTCCAAGAAAAAGTATTTTTAGTTTTCAAGTTCCTATTTTCAACCAGTGAAAATTAATTTTAAATGTTTGAATAACATATAAAAGCCCACACGTGTAATATTCAGTTCTAGATCAGAACACATCCTCAAATGGATCCAAGTGCATAGGAAAACATACCTCAAAACTGCTTAATGTCACACAGAATACAGCTTACATATATGGGCTTTCTTAAACCAGAGTTATGATGCACTTCTGTTACATATGAAAACATCCAAAGTTAGTAAAGAGATGTCTCCTGTACAAAGTATGTTATAAAATCTCTTCCCGTTTTGGATATCGGTCTGTAAGATACTCCTGAAAATGTAGATTTACAAAGAATAGAAATTGCATTTTCCCCAATCTACAGGCTATACAAAAGACTCATTATGAATTATTTTGCTATTGATGCTTTTCTTGTGTTTGATTTTCTGACTGATCTATTGCACATGTGTTGTGTCATTTTGTTCCTCCATCACATCATGTCAGGAGTCAGCATGACAGAACATGACTGATTCAATTGAAAATTTCAAAAAGATAATGTATGTGAAAAACGTGATTAAAGACACTGTGGTTTGGTTTAGAAAACTATTCAGTCAGAGTGTCTTCATGCTAACTTTTGTTTTCTCAAACCACATAACAACTCTATGGTCAATGATAATAATCTTGCATTCATCGTTCATATTGTAGGCTCATGACTTTACTAAGCCGGAAAAGGAAAATCTAAAGAATTGAACTTGTGTACTAAAATTTGTATCACTTTTTCTTCTACCATCTATATGATATTTATTCTTTGATACAAAACATCTTATGTGTAGACAAACAAGGAAGAAATAATTCAGCCACATATAACTATTACTCTTAAGAAATGTTTAATTATACGATTCAGATATTTATCATATGTTTTGTTGATAACTGGTTTGAATTGGGAAAAGAATCCTACCGACATAAATATTTTTCCCAATAACTTCATATGCGCAGAATATCTTCTAATATCTATCTAAACCATTGCACCAGAGTTTTGTAGCTGCGGGATGAAAGCATTTAAAAACTATGTACCAGATCTGCATAGACATTTGTGTCATTGCAGCAATTGCAAATACAGTGACAAAGTTAATTTTTTATGTACTTTATAATACATGACCAGATCCTCATTGTCGAATCCCTTGTCAGAAATAAAATCTGTCCCCAGAAGCAGAGGCAAAACTGGTAACATCTAAAAGTCTCATTAGCTGCTGAAGCCCAGTAATCAATGCCAGTGATATTTGTAACTCCCAGTTCCCCTGCTTTTTAGCCTTGTAGCTGTCTAAACACTTCAACTGGTTAAGGACATAACAATTTTATTTGAGAGTACATTTACGTCTACTGCTTAGGTCAAATTGTCCTGGCACCCACATTTTAAACCTAAATGCATTTGTTGTAATGTGTTTCAATGCTGATGGCAGACAGAGTGAGAAGTGTTCTATGGCCAGGTTGTACTTGCACCACCTGACAGGATACACTGATTTTCTATGGGTTGCTATTATGTTTTCCATGATTTTTACCTCACAGGCCACAAGTATTCTTCATGCCTAATTTATAAGCTAACATAAGTAATTCCATACCACAGGATTCCTAACCCTCCCTGAGAATTTAGGCTCACATTTACAAAGTATTTAGGCTTTATCATTTTGAGCATTGTAGCATTGTCTCTAGGAAGGGAATTCATGAGCCTGAACTAGTTGCTTTCCTTTCCTAAGCAATACAGGTGAAAATTCTTAATTTCCTAGGACTGAAGAGTTTGTGTGTGGCAACGCCTAGGCCAGCCAAGAGTGCCTCACAGATGGTCTTCACCCCTTGCACCTGTGAAAAAGCGGTGCATGAATCTGAGATTTCAGCCACAGATGCCTTCCTGGGTGGAGATGCTTGTGGTGGGCTGAGCAAGGAGCTGGCCACGTTGCTTCCCTTTGCAATCACCTCCAAATCAGAGGTATGTTAAATTCCTTTCTCAAAGGAGGGAATTCAAACTCATATTGGTTACTTTCCAGGACGTGGTTCTCCTTCCAAACTATTAAACTATCAGGGGTTATGGCAATTTTCTGAGATGTAAAAAGCAGTGAATTTTTGTGATGAGGAAGACGTGTCCATGGTTTCTTTATTCTTGTCAGGATCTCAAGTCAGTACGAAACTACTGTAAAAAGCAAAGTTATTTCCTGTTATATATATAGGCAGTTATCTAAGCCCGGGCTGTGGGCATTTAGGGTTGTTCAGCATCTAACTACTACCGTGATTTTTTCACACAATATAGATATTTAAATTGCAACAAAGTTAAATGCTTTAAGCCTTTTCAGTTACAAACACTTCAATTCTATTAGCACTCTTCTCCAGCACTAAGGAAAGCCAGCAGTATTCAAATTTTTCCTGACACAAGCCACTGTATCTGGAAGGGGACCAGTGCTGTGCCTTCCCCGAGTGTCTGCCGCAGATTCCCAGACCTCTGGAGTCCCAATCCGCAGTTGGCAACCCTCAGGAGGGGCTGTAGAGCCACCTCACAAACACCCACTGACCCAGGAGCGATGACAGGCCCAAATGCAAGCGGCTATGTCCAAGCGTGCACACCGAAGATGAAGAGACAGAGAGGGGTCTTTTGTATGGGTTCTGAAGGGCTTACTCCAGCAGAAGAACCAGGGACAAAAGACGGTAACAGGGCAGGGTCCAGGGCTTTTATAGGGGTGCCATTAACCAATCAGGTTTAGGCAAAGGGGTGGGGAGAGTACAAACGGACCAACCAGGTACAAGGTAGGAGGAAGCAGTGAAGGGGGACCAATGGGGTATCGAATAACAGAGAACTTTCTAGAACTTATACATATTCAACAGGGTGGTGCATATTCATGAGGTCATGCATAAAAGAAAAAGGGGCGGGGAAATGATGAACCAACTGTAACTAATTAGTTAACACAAGGGCCCGTGGGTGCTCACCTTAACTACCAAGGGAGATATCAAACCTCTGAGCCAGCCCACCATGAAATTAATGCTGCGGTTCAGCCCTGTGGTTCGCCAACAACTTAGGCAGCAGCAGCCACCACAGCAACATCTTCCCCCTTCCAAAACAAGCAAACTCCATCAAAATGGCATACAGTGAATCGATCTCCTAGTGTCCTGGCCCATGATAACCTTCAAACCACATCAAGAAATTATCTGGAAAAATACCTGACATAGAACAACCCCAAGCCTGGGACTGTGGTGTAAATTTAACAGTACCATCAATCCAAGCCTGAACGTGCAGGTGTGCTCTCAGGTGCCAGTGAATCTGGTCCCTGATTCACTGCTTGCTACGGGCATTGTCCTTGTAAATCTGAGATATGTTTTAGAGCCAGAAGCAAGCAAGATAGAAGGGGAACAAGAAGTGATACCAGAGCAACATGTGAGTACAGAACTAATCAGAGATCCTGAGTCACCAGCAGAAACATGGTAAACTCTTTCTGACTGGTTGTCCATGCCTGAGTGAAATTACCATGATTGCATAGCAACTTGAGGTAAATAATTGGCATTTTTGAGCACGCAACAACTTGAATGTTAATAATACACAACATGGTAAAGTTAAATCCTTTTAAAAAGTCAAACCTATTTTAGTCTGTTATAGAAGAAGTATTATGTACTGGTTATAAATTATGCCTTATTATCTGGTTGGGAAATCAATGTGTTAAGAGACTAAAATAATAATGGTTATTTCTTCAGTGCCTTTAAATATGGGGCTGACTAAAATTGGTGCTTCAAAGAATGTGAGCAAATTTAAAATTCTTTTACTTTAGACAAATAGGAATAGAATAGAGAGCATTAAATTACAAATACATATATATATATCTCAATCTGCATTAATATGGTGATCATAGTGATCATATTATTGATGCTCATGATTGATGTGATCAAAGCTAGAAATGACTCCTAGAAGTTGAAAAGGACTGTATTAATAGCTTTCTATATTACTTGCAGTATGTGGAATTGTGAGAAACAAATTAATGCACTGTAGTGAAGCCTTGCAAAGGCTAATTTATCTATTAAAAGATTTACTTGGCATTGCAATAAATCTGGAAATATATTGTAGCATTGCAAGAAAGGTGATAGTAAAAACATTTTAAAATAATCTATTTCTTGTATGGAAGGGTATCCTAGCTGAAGAAGAAATATAAAAACAAAATGCAAATGGATGTTGAAAAGTAGTTTGGAAAGAACAGAAGATAATTTACTTTAGTTAAAGTACCTTGGCTAAGGTGAAAAAAATAATGAGGAGATCAATTACTGTCAAGTAGCTTGACCATTGTAAAGCCTGTGAAATCCAATGTTAATTTTTAACCTTATACCATTTAAATCAATTTATTCTTCTAAATGCTAACACGGGGCCTGACCTTCCCACTGACTTCAGTAAATTTCAGACACTATAAAATGAATTTACTAGTTTCCATTTGATTGATTCTTTGACATCTTTATGTTTAAGTATATTGGTGTCACTCATCCAGTAGTAGTGCAGTGAGAGGATATAGAGAATAAATAAAGCTCTGAAAAGGTGACTTACTGCTAATCAAGCCATGCTTGGTCTAATTCCTGTTATTTTTTTTCTGTTACCAATGGTCATAGCATAGTGAGGATAGATGGGGAACAGTTAGGATTTCACACATATTTCTTAGGTCTGAGTCTGATTAATTGGTAAAATTACTTCTAGGTTTACTTCACCAGAAAACAGGTAGAAAATGTTCTGTGTAAATAAAATCAAGGAAGCATCCTCACAAGGTAAAAGTCTAACTAACTGTATGTTTTCCTCCTGTTGCTTTGAGGAATGTATTTGGCAGATGTAACAGACTTTGTCTTCAGAGACATTTGAAAAAATTCTTCTTGGCTGCTTTTCATAACCAAGCCTCAGAAAATGGATTTTCATATTATTTTCATATTTATTTTCATAAGTAACCTATTTAACATCATGGCATTCCAGTTTAAAAACAATCAATTAATAAACACTTACATCTTTTCAGGTTGCAACACCTGAACCAATACCACATAAAGGAATTTTCTTAAATGCCTTTCCATAGTACTGTCATTACAGACTCTAACAAAATTTAGGGACAACAAATTGAGTCTCATAGGGCTTCAATGGTGGTTAAACACTGGAATGAGTTCCCCAGAAAGGTGATAAAATTTCCATCCTTGGAGACATTCAAGTCTTTACTAGAAATGGCCTTGAGCAACTTGATATAATAACATCTGTTTTGAGCAAGGAGAAGGATTAGATGATCTCTGAAGGTTCTTTTCTATTTAAATTATAGGTTATTTTATGGTTCTGGCATAACCTTAAAGGTCTAGCATAGGAGTGCAAAGTATGAAGTTTTGCAGGATAATGGGGGGATATTGAGAGGGAAACACATGACTTGAAAGTCAGAGAAATTCTTAGGAAGACTGCATGTTATGCTATTCAAGGCACTCCAGAAAGCCAAATAATAATTTTAAAAAATCTTTGTGGGCTGTGATTTGGTTAAACATGAATTTAGATTATTTTATTCTGGTTATGCAGGTATTTTTCTTCTACAAGACTGATCTTGAAGCAGACTTTTTTCTGTTTTAGTGTAAATGGTTGTTGTGGAATAACAACATTGAGGTATTTATTAGTTACAACTTACACAAATAAAAACTTGTTGGCATAGATTCCTGAACATAGTGCTGGTATTAGTCTCACTGATATATGGCTTGTAATTTCTTTGTGTCCGTATTTAGTAAAAGTTATTTAACTTACATGGAACAGAAAAAAAGGACCTTGTTATGTGATACTCAGAAAAATAATTTCTTAAAATGATAATTTAGTGTATCCTGTAATGGCTCACCTCAAGTTATCACTTGAAGAATATCAATATAAAGAATATAACCAATGAAGGATATCAATATAAAAAAATATTCAAGAACACAATCTTAGATTTTGTCATCTATTCATGATACTGCATTCAAACTTGTCTTTACTATTCCTACCATATTATTCCATTTGGGAATGTGTATGTTTTTCTGTTACTGATATATATTTTTTTGCATTTCTTCCTAACATGTTTCTTTTATTAAGTAACAGAATGTCTTACCAGAAGTAAATGACAGATTAAGATCAACCCCAACCCCCCCGCCCCTATCCCATCTTTGTCCTTCTCTGTCTTACAGATTTTTTAAAATTTAGTTGCTTGGTGGATGGATACCATACACTGTTGCACTTGCCATACTGCTAGTAGTATTTAATAATGAAATAATGCTGAGTAAGAAATAGTTTAATGAACAGGCTTAAAAATGTAAAAAATGTTTACTTAAACTGAGAAAGGTTTCTTTGAGTTGTTTAATCCAAAGTAATGGCTTTGGTGAACTGGTCAGTTGGTATTTTAGCTATTTGCATCATAGAGTGATGAGCAATTCAGAGGAAGCAATCTGCTGATGTATGAGCACTGGTGGGATTCCTAAACCAAATGCTATTCCTAGTTTTTTCCTTCCTGCTAATCATACAGTCATAGAATGCCCTGAGTTGTAAGGAACCTTTGAGGTCATCTAGTTCTAACCTCCCTGCCATGGGCACGAACACCTTTCACTAGACCAGGTTGCTCAGAGCCACATCTGATCTGGCCTTGAACACTTCCAGGGATGGGGCACTCACAACTTCTCTGGGCAACCTGTTCCAGTGCCTCACCAACCTCACAGTGAAAATTTCATCCTAATCTCTAATCTAAACCTACTCTCTTTCAATTTCTCCTTCTCAAGCCATTCCCCTTTGTCCTGTCACTACACTTGCCCTTGTAATTAGTCTCTCTCCGTCTTTTTCTAGGCTCATTTCAGTTGCTGGAAGGCCACAGTTAGGTTGCTCCAAAGCCTTCTCTTCTCAAGGCTGAACAACCCCAACTCTCTCAGCCTTGCCTCATGGGAGAGGTGCTCTATCCCTCCAATCATTTTGGTGGCCTCCTCTGGATTCACTCCAACAGATCGATCCCCTGTGCTGGGAACCCTAGAGCTGGATGCAGTACTCAAGGTGGGATATCACCAGAGCAGTGTGGAGGAGCAGAATGATTATATAACAAGCAGAATGACTATATAATGTCACTCAGTAAGCTGCTCCTGATGGATTGGAAAGTGATAACTTTCTGAAGCCTTAAAACCAAAACAATAGAATTACTTTTACTTGTTAAAATCAGCCGGTCTCATGCTTTCTAGTTAATTAAAAAGACTGATTAATCATAAGGGAGGAATTTCTGTCCTGACTTTAACAGTTCCAACTTTCTAATAAAGTATTGAAGTAAGAAAACACTTTTCTTGCTTCTCCTTTCCTTCAGCATCTTCTCATAGACATAGAAAGAAACTGTCCCTGTTCCAAGTGCCAGATAGTGCAAAAGGAACAAGGTCCAATTTCTTGACCAGAGTATCTATTCTATTGAAATTCTTAGAGGAATTGTAAGGAAAACTGAGCCTACAGACTTGCAAGAAAAAATAGCTTCTTCCAGGGAGCAAGGTCAACTCTTCTTCACATTGGCTAAAGGTTTCTATACAGTGTGTGGGTTCAGTAATTTCACAGGAATTTTTGAAAGAGGGAGATTCCTGGATCTGAGGTATGGGCCCCTGGAATTACTGAACATATCACTACAGTTTCAAGCAGCATATCTTTAGGAACTTTCCTGGCAAGACAACCTTTAACTTTCATCAGTGAAGGCCTTATGCCTTTATATCACAGGTTTTCCATCTCTAATGAAGTTGAACACTTTCAATATTGGGAAAACTGGACTGTGAAAAGCTGTGAGTTATACAGTGTTTGTAGCATTATAGAATGGTTTTTTTTGTAAAAAGGAGGAGGACGTTGAGGTAATCATCTGTTCAGCTCTATTAAGCTTTTATTTCCATGCACCTTAGCTTACCAAGGACTTTGTTGCTAAAAATATAGCTAATGTCAATCACTACGATTTCATGGAAAAGAGGTCTTTTTAAACAATGTGTTACATTTTTAAAAACAAAATGATAGTTTCACTTAATAAAGGCTGCTTGGATCATGGTGCATTCTTCAATTCTTTATCACATGGTATTTTGATTTGAGACCTTGCGTTGTAAGGAATGAAGTAACTATATATTAAACAGGAAAATTACTCGGAGAGACCTTGTAAAGTAAGTGTCTAGACATTCTCTAGTGGGACATATTTCTAGCAGATCTTCCTACAAGATAGGATTTGTACTATAATGGTTGTCAAAGACCATTGGGACATACCACAGAACTTCAATTCTTTCCTAAACAGGAAGTGAGATGCCTGATGCAAACCATGGATATAGCCTTGTCTGCCACTCCTAAAAGTGGCACTTTTAGGCAACTGCCTTCAAAGCATCAATTGAAATGGCATAGTCACTCCATTCATACTCTTTCTCAAGGAGGGGTTTTTCCCAGTTAAATCTCCTGGCATATATGTATATGTCTTAGATTGAATAGCATGTGAGAGACACTCCCTCAGACTTTCCTGAAACTCTCCCCAGAACACATTATGGTGGACAAGCTATTTTTAATTTGTGGCCTTTCCATTAACTAGCATTGATCCCAGAGGAGAATATATCATTTGAGCAGATCATCTTCTGATCACACACATATTTTTGTCTTTTTTCTGATCCTCTCCATAATCAAGACACCTCTCCTGCGTACGTCCTTTGAACTGCCTTGAATTCTGACTGGCTTGGCTCTGATTTAATGGGTGTAATCTGCCAGAATTTCTTTGAGTTTTCATTTGTTTTTGAAAACTTATGAGGTTTCTGACACATTTAGAATACACAACAGAAAGCACATGGCATTTCCAAACCTGGTGGACACCCCTGTATAAGTTTCTCTGCTGTGCATACTGCCTGCAATGATATAGGATGCATGCTATCAGTCAGCATGTGCTGGGCATCCTCTACACTGAAGGATTCATTGCCTTTTTTATTTTTCAAAAGCCAAAAGCGAACAACACTGCAAAATAAAACTTTTTTTTTTTTGGTAGCTGTAATCCACTTGCAAGGAAAGACAAAATAATTCCCTAAAAAATATCTCTAGAAAAAAGTTAAAAACAAAGAAGAAGAAGCAGTGCCTCCCCAGTTTATAAAATTGCAAATGAAAACACAGAGGCATATTTAGATTCTCAGGAGAGTGGTAATTGTCAGTGGAAATTTCATATCAGGATTTTTAACTAGGGACTTTTTATGAAGATACTGCTCTGCACTTTGCTGATAATTTCTTACCTACTTACATTGCACAGACTATGCAAAAACATAGGGACAAACTGCTGTTTCAGTAAATATAATTGATGTGTATGAAAAGGATGTTTCTGCAACCACAGTATTTGAATGATTCTATTGGAGGCTGCCAGAGAAGCAGCTGGAACTGGGAAACTTTCTGTAAGGGCACTGGGACTGGTATGTCAGATTCATGAGCTTTGCAGAAAATACAGCATTGCAAAGAGATGTTCATTTGGATCTGAATTTACAATGACAAAAAAGCATTAAGACAGCCTGCTTTGTTTAAAGAATTGTTTTCACAGTGGCAGCATTATTTTTTTTTGAAGATGGTAACCCTTTCTTTGGGGATAAAAACATTAGTTGTTGATGTATTTCCTGTTTCCTGAGTGTTTCCTAACGGAAGAGCAGTTTTCCTTCTCATATATTCTAAAGTCTTGCCCTGCATTGACACATTGCAATGTGTTGCTGTTTTTACAAAAGTGCAGGATTTGCAAAGGAAATTTGGCAGGAAGCGTTACATTTGGGAGAGCAGAACATCTCTCTACTATATTGATCAGAAAACAATCTGTCTTTCTCCACATCCTCCCTGAACTGCTGCAAGTCTGACTGCCTTGAGCTAGGTTTTATGACTGGATCCTTGGACACACCCCATAGGTCCCTCCATACAACTGCAGTAGGCCAATACCATCGTTCATCACAGAGAAGAATTGAGTGTAGCCAGAACTAGGAGGATGTAAGTAGGGAATGAACATCAGGCAGCAGCACTTCTTGAGTTGCAATTGCAACCTGTGCAATGCAGTTCCTGTACAAGAGCTCATGTGGCTTTGAGTAACCATGAAACCACAGAAGAAGGTTCTGTGGTGAGCTGGAAACATCCATGAAAACCACATAAACATCTGTGACTTTACTCTAAAAACATTTTTCAAGACAAATTATGTTTCCTACAGAACTGTAAATGCTTTTTATACAAATGAGGATAGAGTACTGTTGGAATATCATATGCAAATATTTTATTAACTTGGAAGCATTTCAGTGTAGTTCTCTCCTGGATGTAATAGTGCAGTTCAACTCCATGTTTAATACTCTCAGAGGGTTTGATTATGCAGGAGGACAGGCATTTTCTCATCCTGATTCGTTTTAATAGGAGTTGAGTACTTAGAACTTTCTACAACCAATTTTGATTTAGAAACACTCAAGATCCCCTAATATTGGTTTAGTGTACATGGCATTCATTCTTATAGCCATAGTATTGAGTATTCTAAAATGCACTGACTCTCTTCCCAGTCTTTACAAGATATACCAGGAAGATAAGCACCACAGAGAGAGAATATCTTCTTAGATAAAAATTGTAATAACACAGAAAGAAATAGATATAAATTCCCTTAATAGATGTATGTTGGACATTAAAAGAAAGTCATTAAAGCATAGAGGGCATGGTGCAATTAAGTATGATCTGATGTAATAAAAGAAATAACATTTTTAGATGAAACCTTCATCTTTATAAAGCTTAATATAATCTATAGGTACTTACAATGACTAGAATTGAAGTCAGTGACCCAGAAACCTCCTTGCCTGAGTTCTTTTCAGTCCCACAGAAATTTCTAAAATGCTCTCAAGAGTAGTGTTACTGTGTTTCAAGTGATGCTGCTTATGTCAATGAAGAACAACCAATTTTCATTACAAGAAAATTTTTAATAATTGCATCTTTACTCA
Source organism: Dicrurus megarhynchus (assembly GCA_013399195.1). NCBI lineage: Eukaryota > Metazoa > Chordata > Aves > Passeriformes > Dicruridae > Dicrurus > Dicrurus megarhynchus. The sequence continues at coordinate 130,617 of VXAD01002625.1, read as the reverse complement.
AATCTGTATTCCATTTCTTTTGTTCCTTCTGGTTTATGCAGTCTACAAGAATTCAGTCATAAATACTTGTGATATTTCAGCTCATGCTTAAAGGCATATGAAATGTTGAAGATCATAATTTCCTTGTCTTTGTATAATTAGATTTTTTTCTAATTTTGTTGACTTAATATGCCATATAGCATATAAACAATATCCATGTAATATATTTAAATCAGTTATTTTCATAAAATAAAATGAAAGCACTGACTATTTCATAGCCTGGCAATCATAAATGAAGCATTTTGCTATTAATTTTTGTTAATAAATACTGAAAGTCTGATTAATTGCAGAGTAAGCTAGATGCCCTCCTTATGCTGAGTAATTTTGAGTACTAAAGCAACTGTTTTCTTTTGGTTTCTACTGTTCTACTTATCTTTCCCCTTTTCATGATTTGTTTCAGAAGGAGTGTGATAGTGAAAAAAATGCATAACATCAAAAAAAAATCTGTAGCAAAAGAAGTCCCAAGTGTAGGATGGAGTTATAGAACGAAATCAAAAATAGATGCCAGCAGTGTGAGCAAAGGGTCTTTATCTGTCTACCAGTAACATTCTGGCTGCAGTCTTCCCTTAGGCTACGTAGGAGTCTTGAACCTTGGTTTTCAGTGCACAGATGCATAGTCTTTATTAGAAACTGTTCTCATTAGATCTAGTCTGTTGTATAAAACAGTCAGTCATGGGTTTGGAAAATGCCAGGCATTATGAAAAAGTGTGCAGATTTTTCTTTTGAAATGGACATGGCAGAGATTTGCTCTTGTGTCCACCACATGAATATTTAAAAACTACTGGCTGTTTTGGGATGGAGTATTTTGTTTTTTCCCATGAAAATTTAAAGTAAAAAATGTTGCTGCATAGTTAGCATGGAATGAATATCAACTCTGGATATCTTGAAATATCAGCTGTAGAGATCTAAATGCTTGAATGAAACAATATCTCCAAGGGAACTGCTTTGCAAAGTATCCAGAATAATTTTTCAGAACTTTAGGTAATGTAATGCTGATTTGTACACACATAAAACACAAATTTAAAATACCGGCAGGTTTAAAACTCCACTTAATTGATTGTCCATTACCACAGTGGAAAATTTCTCTTTAGAAAACTGACTGCAAAAGATCAAAGTTAAATAAGAATAATGACACCAGGAAACTTAAAAATATTTTAGGCATGGACACTTTCTCAGGCCATCTTCTTAAATTTATCTTCAAAAAGCTGCACTGGCTAACAGGGAGATGACGGAAGAAATTGCTGATGGACAAAAAAGATTGACTATGTTCACTGTAAGCTTTTATCTTTAAAAATAAAGTTGTTCATAATGGTTAAGAATGAAAACAAAAAAACTTAAGGTTCCTAGGAAATTGGAAAACTGATAAAAGTAAGAGAAGTGTTATAAAATTACTGAGAATATAAAGAAAATAGTTTTGAACATAATGTTTCTAAAATAAATTATAAAATTAGAGGAATATTTGAAGCAAAATAAAATCATCTCTAAAGAAGAAAATAAAAATATTAACTATGAATAATCTGAAGTTTTAACTATATCAAATATAGAAATTTAATATGTGGATGCTGAGAAATCCATCTTTTTAACTGAAAATTATTTTTTTCTGGAAGCGTTGTTACAGGAGGTTCTCCTATCATAAATCATAGCAATGTCCGAGGTTGCCTTGAAACTACTATAGAAAGAAGGAAATTTTGATGTGGGGAGACATACACATGACTCTTTTATAGTATGGAAGCTTTTTTGAGGAAAGCATTTTACTTCCCAGAATTACCAACTTAGGCTCCTCCATCAGGAAAAACTGTGGATTTGAAAATAATTCTTTTCTGTCTTAATCAAAAGTAATATCCTATTTCTTTTGCCAAGGGCTTACAGGCATTCAACATAAGTTGCAGGACTTGGTGATCTTGGAAGAAGACATGACTACATGACTCAGCTCCTGCTTCTAGGTATTGCTATGTAGGAAAGAGGTCTAAAGCTCTCTTTGGATGACTTATATTCAGTAATCCTTTCATCATGATACTACCACAAATACTGACAGCCTAAAATACTGAAATGGGACTTTATTGAGACATAACGTTGAAGAACTACAAAAGCATATCTTTCCTGGCAGCTTGGTTTCTGCTGCGTGACAAGGAACTACTGAAATAAAAGATCTACTGAATAAATTTGTTGATTTTAACTCATAGAATTCCACATACCTGGTTTAATAAAGGGATTATGCTTTTTTTTGTTGTCTGGGGTGGTAATAGCTGCTCATTTGCTTTCAATCATGATGGCAAAGAGAAAACTCTAAATTTCTTTCTATCGTTTCTTTTGGGAGAGACTGTAGTTTTATTGCACTGTTTCTCTATTTACAATTCAGTGAAGAGAATGCAAAAGTTGGAGTATATGAATTTTAAAATGTTATTTAAAAGAATAATGGACAAATAAAATATTGAAATTTACACAGTCATTTGGCTAGTAGTTTTGTTTAAAGTTATGTTCTTTGATCCCTGAAACTTACAAACTTGTTGTAAGTGCCTACTTACAACATACGAGTCGAAAGAAACATATTCTTGCTTGTGCATAACAATAAACACATAATAAAATTTTGACCATAATATTTATTATTGCTACAGCTTTTAATTGTGGCTCTATCTACCTTGGACTCAGAAGTTAACTGAAATACTTTTGATTTATCTCTAGCAGCAGTGAACTGATATAACCGATAAACCCAAATGCAGCCGCACGTTTTATATGATTTTAGTTTCTTTTCCTCAAATTTCATGTCTTCCACTTTTTCAATTTAGAGAATAAGCTGGTTTTCCATCTGCCTTCTACCTCTCTTATTCATATATTGTTGAGCAGGTTTAACTTAAAATGCATGAAGGAGTGTATCTCCCCAGAATTTCAACTCCATTTTGCAACTTACAATCACCTGCAGTATTCTTTTGTAAGCCGTGACCATCCTTTTTTTGGCCTTTCGTAACTACTTGTTGATTTAGTTGCAGCTCTAGCAGTAACAACCAGCTTGTTCAGAATGGCATTTCTCCACTAGGCTGCCAGAGATTTATGGGAAAGAGAAACATGGGTCTCCTGCCCTTTGGCACATGTGTTTCTTGTTAGCTGGCACATGGAAAAATGTTCTGAAGTGATCCATCATGGCCAGAATAATTTCCTGTTTGATTCAATTTGTCTGTGGCTTTAGTCAAAGTAATCTCTATTACCATTTAGCTCCTCTGATTTTACAGAGAGAAATTCTTGCCCACATTCCTTCAACTGCTTTAAATTTCTCTCCCATGGTGTACCTTTCAGAAGTTGAAGAAATAATCAATTGTGGGTAAGAGCATAATCTACTGTAAGTAGCAGCAAATTTTTCTCTTCTGATCTAGACCATGGTCAAATATGAAATTCTTGTTCTTGTGTAATCTCTCCTCTATTTGTCTCAGAGCAGGTACGGAATTACTTTACATTCAGGCTTGACTCATCCTCATGCACCCTCCATGGACCTGCTTCTATAGGCAGATGTGACAAATGCAGCACTTCAGGCTTCTGAGATTTCTGTCTGAACCCATATAAACAATTTAGCTAACTGTCATACACAGCTTATCTTTGGTTTAGCATGTGGGAAACCTTTTTTGACTGTCATGTTTGGAGACCTGGCAAAAAGTAGAGCTGGAACTGTTCCTTCTAGTTGCACTCATAAAACTGGTCAGTGCATTTCTGTATTTCCTGGAGCTTTCTGTCAAAGCTGTAATGCTATTCATGATGATGATTGTGCCTCCTGTTTCACAGATCTTTCTGTGTTGTAGTAAAGTCATACTCTACACTACTTACTCCAAATGACATTGCCAAGTAGTCTTGACTTCACTCCATACCACTGAATTCTCGATAGCATTTGATTTTGTTGCTCAGTATACTCAGCAACGACTTCTTTGCAGAGTGCTTTAAGGCTTTTTTTCAGCCTGCTTGTGCCTGAAGGCAAGGCTAGGAGCATTATTTCCAGGATATAGGCATTGACCTTTTCTTTGTGGATGCATTTCCCACCTGCACAGGTACAAGTTCTATGGCAAATGCAAGGATCATCAGGCTTTGTGCTAGTGCAGTTTCAAATACTAATAGAGAGCACTATTCAACATAATTCTAGCTCCACTGCAGTCTTGTCATACTTAAGGACCTGGCTCCTAACCTGCAGTTTTTTCATTTTCTAAAAAACTAATGCTTTGTTCTGACTTTTCCTCTCTGCATAATTATTTCCTTACTATCAAAAATCTTTTCTCCCCATGATGGAAAGCTGTTGTAGCTTGGGCTGATAATCTTAAAATTTATTTCTGCTAAGTTAACAATACCATAAAGAAAAAAGAAGAATCATGCCTTTTGTTTTTGTTATGCTTATTTCAGTTTTGTTGGAATATTTCAAGGGTATGGCATGGGAATTCAAATGTATGATGCCTATTGAAAGATGTGTCAGAGACTGGCAAGGGGCAGGATGGTCCTTTGTACAGACATGCAAAAATAAATCAATGATTTATTTCTTGGGAAAATGAAGTAATACATTCGTAACATTGATAATGCTCCCAATATTTTGATGTTCTTGAGCTGGTAGGTTTTCAGAAGCCTTTTCAGGTTTTCTTACCACTACTGAAGCACCAACCTTATGTGGTAGGTGCAACAGCCAGACAGCTATAAATGCGCTAACGGCAATTTTCAAGCAGGAATAAAGGAAGTCCATTCTTAACCTCAATTTTTCTTGCACATGTCAATTTCTTTGAATAACACGTTATGCATATATTTCCAACTGTTTATGCTTTCCCAACAAAGCAAATATTTTTTATTAATTTGACTGAACACACGATTATCTTCAAAAATTCCTTTGTTAAAATGTAATTAGTTTCTTAAAGACTACTGTATATTTTGTGCGTGTCTATAAAAGATTGAATTAAAGCCTTCATGAGTTCATTAATTTGTGGACCTATCTGATCAGCTTTCATCATGTAAGAGTCACTGGTAGGTTTGATTTATATCATGGAAGCCTGAATCCGAAGTTTTCACAATGTGAGAGATCGCTGACAAACTTAATTCCATTATCCTTGTATTATGATAATTAGGCACCTCTGGAAGACAAGCACAGCTTTGCTCCTAATTCTGGTACCAAATTTTGGGCTGCCTTTTGATAATCTGGTTTTAATACTTGCTTTAAGGCTTTTTATTCCAATTTTATTAGATGTCTACTTGCTCTCTGCTTCATCACTGAGAGCAAGCCTCTAGCATTTTCTCTTGGCATATGCAATATATAGTGGTGACAATGTTGTTTCTAAAGTATTACAGGCTTGTATTACAGGTGACATTTATTCAACATGTCATCCCTTCTTTTTCCTTTTCCTGTAAATTGCACCAGGAATGGTATGGACCCTTTGCGTTTTCAATTTTCTGAAACAGGACATCACAACCTCTACACAAAATGTATTATTGCTTTCATATAGCAATTTACACACACAAATCCACCTCCCCTTATTTCCAAAGGTGTCATGTTAAAGTTTCTCTTCTTAGCAAGATAAATAAATTTGGCTTTTCCCTCTCTTTTTGGAATTCTTTCTAGCTCAAGTGCTTTGTATAAGGGAGGGGAACAGATTCAAATTGCAGCTAGGATTAGGATGAGAATTGGTCTACAGCTGTCTCTTGTGACATGTACCTGCTGGCAGAAGAAGGGATGCCTCTGTACCCTCTCTCCAAAGAGTGCAAACAAAAGAAGATGGCCCTTGCCTAAACCTATCTCTTCACAAGAGCAAAGATGTGTGTAGCTATTCAAAAAGTGTGAAAAATTTAAGCCAAGAAAAGGGCAGTTGCTGCCCCAAAATTTCTGTGAACCCTGAGAACCATCTTAAGTTGTTCAGTCTCACTTCTCCCACACTGTCACTTTTTCAAGAGGACTTTGGTTAATTCTTTATAGCAAAATGACACCAAATATAGAAAAATATTGTGTTTTCCTTGTGAAACAACGACATATGTTTAGCACAGCATCTTTGTCTATCTCCATCTTCATTTTGGAAGAAGAGCATGACCCTTCCCCCTGGCTCCTGGACATCAGGATGGAATCAGCTCTCATAAACCACACGTTCTTGCTCCTTGAAACCTGCCCAGGGAAATGGTAGTAGCTGGTATCAAGATGTATTTTCACTGCTACTTTGAGCAGCATTTTTGTAGTTGAAGATGTAAGGGGTCTGTGTTGTGCGTGTACAGCAGCAGATATTTATTAAGAGCACTGTAGTGTTTTAAATACCTCACCTCCTTTTCAGGGCGCCAGCACTGGTTGTCATGGAAACAGAGCTGAGAACCAGAAACTGGCAGTTGAAATTGCCTCATCTGCTAGTGACTGTGTCCATGTCTAGTCCTGCTTCCATGGAAACACAAGTCAGAGCAGCAAACGCAAGGTAGTGGTTTCCAAAAGCTGCCTTAAAAATAACCCTGAGCTTAGTGTTATTTTGTTTGTGATCATCTCCCCACCAACCCTGCTTAAGGAGAGCTCTTGAAGTCTGCTATATTTACAGGTTTAACAGACAAAAGGAAAACAAAGCAAAAAAATATTAAGGTTTCTGTTCTCTTTGGTTTCCTTTAGTGGCATAATAAGCTTTTGGGAGACAGACAGGTTAACAAACCTTGGCCTGCATAGGTACATTAGCAACTGACTGCCAGAAGTATCTTTGATTAATTAGGTGCCCTTTCTTATAATTATTGTTTATACTGAGCATGTTAGAAGCTGAGGCATGGTTTAGATGGTTAACTGGGCCTCATTAATTCCTGTTAATTAATCCTGAGACATTACATCTCACACAAAAAAAAAATCAGATTCAGGTAACATTTTTGGTTTTTAAAATAGCTACCTGCAATAAAAGCCCAAATAATTTTCTATGGATTTCACACCCTTTTTTTCTCCTCTGAAAAATCAGAATCTATCTTCTTTACGAATTTCTAGGCTTTTCATCTGGCTCTATCTCTTCTGCTTTGCAGTGGACTTGATATACTTAGAAGTTTCTTAACTTATATCAAGGCTGATAGTGGCTTTGTGAGAAAAGATGCTCGTTTTTGAAAAGGTTGAATGGGTTGCCACATGTTTAGTTCAAATACCTGTTACCCAGCTGGCCTTCTTTTCCAGGTGTAATGTTTTGTTTCAGACAGATGAGTGGCCATTTTTTATCTTCCATTGTTCCAGAAAATCTGCTGTTTGTTGTGATTCTTGATAGCTGGAGAAAGAATGGCAAAATGTTATGTTATACTTGAATGGAGTAACTTTGTCAGCATTGCTTTGAGGACATCAATAACTTGTAAGATATAAAATGTTCCAGAATTCAGGTGCTGCATCTGATTAATTTGCCATTAATCCTGACGAAATTTGTGTCTCAGTAGATCTTTCTGAAAAAAGAATAGTCTTTTTTAAAAAAATTCCAGTTTAGATACTTGAATAAGTAGCTGTGTATCAGAGCTTAAGATTTTTTAATAAGATCCATTCTTTGCGTGGTAGGAAAGTCATCACGTCCTGAAGCCTGCATGTCAAGTAATAAACACAAAACCCATATTGCAATGTCCAGTCATTTTATTCTAAGGCTTTCTGTGAAAAGTCACCACCTAAAACTTCTTAAAGGAATATGTTCCAAAATTGATTCACTCTTTGACTTAACACCTGTCTCTGTATCTTGTAGGTCTCAGATGAATTCCTGAATGTTTTGAAGCAGAGAATATAGAAAACTCTTTGCCTGTGGATTGCTCTGAGGCTTCCTGACCCATCAGAGAAGAGCATAGCATAGTTTTGCTTTGTGTTTAGAGTTGGTCAGGATGACCTCAAATACACAGGCAGTCAGATGGGTGTTAACTGGATGTTCACGATATTCTGTGCTTCCCACCACTGATTAATTTCCTGTCTCTTTTTTCTTTTTAGCTGAGACAGATCTTACTATTATTGTGAAACTCTGAAAATGTAGCTGTGGCCCCATAGGCTGTAAACAAACTCCATTTCATAAAAACGACAAAATTTTGTAATCTATTTGATAGGCTTCTTGTTCCACATCAGGAGTTTTATTTCATCTGGTCATTAAAATTACTGAGAGCTGCCATTTCTATCTCCCTTCTCCTATTTTTTTCAGAAGATTTGATTTGTATTTTTATTTATTAAACTCTTGGAAGAAATGTCAAAAATGGGTCTGTGCCCTAAACAGCTAAATATCATCCAGAACATGAAATGTTTGTGCAGTTTAGAATAACTCTCCCAATATTAACAATAACGTCTTTATAACATACTAGATTCAGAGCTGATATACTACTTTCATTACAATATCTACCAGACTTTGACATTTTTCACTAAACTTACTTTACTCAGCATTTCAAAATTCCCTTATTTCTATTTCTATTAATGTAAATTAGCTTTTTATAATTATTAGCTTTTCTTTCACTACACTTAAACCATATCTGCTTATAACTTTACATTTTTAACCTCTTTTCATAATCAAAACAATTTTATTGCAGGAAATATCTCATTCTTGTGTGTGTGTGTGTTCAGTAGTCTTCACTCTTTAACTCACTACAATGTAGACTATGAGATTTTTACAGGGACAATATAAATCCATATTGAACTTTAATAGGATATCTGCAGTGAAAATACGTATGTGTCTACTTTTCTGTTTTTCCTCTCCTTCTTGTACTTCCCTAAAATTCAGTTAAAGTCTTTCTCCATCCTTTATCACATGCTGCGATCCTGCTCAGGCATCTGAGGGATCCCTTTTACGCTGAATGTTATATATATAAGACTCATGAAAACCAGATTCCTTGGATACAGTCCCTGAGTTCTGTGCCACCACATGCAACACTTAGGCAAATTCTTCAATGACCCAATTTTTAAGGTGCATTTGAACTCAGATTTGAAAGTATGTATCTTTATGGAACAGATCATCTTGAGTGCGACAACAAGGCACATAAAGGACAACCAGGGGATCAGGCCTGGCCAGCACAGGTTTAAGAAGGTCCTGCCTGACCAACCTGATCTCCTTCTATGACCAGGTGACCCACCTGGTGAATGAGAAAGGCTGTGGATGTTTTTGCCTAGACTTCAGCAAAGCCTTTGACACTGTCTCCCACAGCATTGTCTTGGAAAAGCTGGCAATCCATGGCTTGGACAGGTGCACTTTTTGCTGGGTCAAAACCTGGCTGGATGGCCGGGCCCAGAGAGGGGTGGTGAAGGGTGTCACATCCAATTGCCAGGCAGTCATTAGTGGTGTTTCCCAGGGGTCAGTATTGGAGGTCAGTCCTTTTTTATATCTTTACTGATCATCTGGATGCAGGGATCAAGTGTGCCCTCTGTAAATTTGTGGATGACACTAAGTTGGGTGGAAGTGCTGGTCTGCTGGAGGGTAGTAAGGCCCTGCTTGGACAGGCTGTATCAATGGGCCACAATCAGTAGTGTAAGGTTCAACAAGGTCAAGTGCCGGGTCCAGCACTTGGGTGACAAGAATCCCCTGCAGCTCTACAGGCTGGGGGCAGAGTGGCTGGAAAGCTGCTCAGCTGGAAAGGACCTGGGGGTGCTGGTCAACAGCAGCTGAACGTGTGTGGCCAGGTGGCCAAGAAGGCCAATGGCATCCTGGCCTGTATCAGAAACAGTGTGGCCAGCAGGATAAGAAAAGTGATTCTTCCCCTGTACTCAGCACTGGGGAGGTCACACCACAAATCCTGTGTTCAGTTTGGGCCCCTTGCTACAAGAAGGACATTGAGGTGCTGGAGCATGTCCAGAGAGTGGCAGTGGAGCTGGTGAAGGGTTGGGAACACAAGTCCTGTGAAGAGTGTCTGAGGGAGCTGGGGGTGTTTATTCTGGAGAAAAGGAGGCTCAGGGGAGAATTTACCATTCTCTACAAGTGCCTGGAAGGAGGCTGTAGACAGGTGGGGATTGGCCTCTTCTTCCAGACATCCAACAACAGGATGAGAGGTTCATGTTGGACATCAGGAAGAGTTTCTTCATGGAAAGGATTTTTAGGCACTGAAATGGGCTGTCCAGGGAGGAGGTGGAGTCACCATCCCTGGAGGTGTTCAAGAAATGACTGTATGTGGCCCCTGAGGCTATGGTCTAATTGACAAGAAGTTGGACTCACTCTTAGAGGTCTTTTCCAACCTAAATAATGATGTGATTCTGTATTGAGGAGACATGAAAAACAGTTGGAAAATGCATCAGAACTATGGTTATCACAGGATATTAGGTGCTTGCTAAAACTGAAAAGGAGGTTGCTCAAGGATTTCAGACAAACCATGTCTGAGAAACTGAAGATTGGGTGTGTATTGGCATTATCAGTAAAAGGGACCTTTCCTAGAATGAGGTGTTGGAGCTCCTGGAAAGTACTGAGTTAAATTTTAGGTTGTTGAGTTGTAAAGAAAACTAGATAATGCACAGGACAGGTCTTAATTACAAAATGGTAGGTTGGAAATGAGATCAGAAAACATATCAACCTGTTGCTTTCTTTTGTGTGTGTTTCCTTATACTGCCTCTTTTTCTTCAAGCTGTAATTTCTTAGAATGTCCTCCCAAACTCATCATTTTATGAGATGCTTAGAGCAGAAGTCATAGAATCATAGAATTGCAGTCCTCTTCACAAGTCCTCTTCTGTGCTCAGGTAACAAATTATGCTGGTCTATTGAAATTGTTCAGCCAGAAAGCTTTCAAATACAGTCATACTTGAGGTCACTGTTTTCTTTCTTTGAGGCAGACATAGAAACAGGTCCTCATATAGATGATTCATTTCTTGAAGCACCTGGGAAACAATAAGAAAATTGTAGCTCAGCCTCTCTTCTAGCTGTTTTCAAGAATGAGTAAATCAGTGCATTTCTCAATACTCAGAAACTTCCTGCCTCACAGACAGTCCTGGGATAGAGTATAAACACAGTGATAGATGTGAAAGGATTTGAGACAAAGGAAGTTTGGTTAGCAGTGCATGTACCAGTTTACATCTACCTTATGTTGGTTACCTTAGTCAGAGTACTTGTGTGCCTATCAAAGTGGCGACCAAATCAGTCTGTCTGCCTAACAGAGGCTTAGATTTTTGATAGATTCCCAATCATATATGAGTTTTTTAAATACTGCCGTAGTTAATCCAAAATACTTCTAGATTTAAAGAAAGAAATAGGGAATACTCTTTCTATAGGAAACTGATGACACACTTGATTACAATTTCATAAAAATAGTGGTTTTTCCCTTATGGGTACATACAGTGTCTCAGCTGTGTGATCTTGACATTTTTCATCTATGTTTTTCATTTTATTGAAATGAAGATGCAGCTTTCTTAAGATAAGGGTTGAGAAGCTAATGGGCCTGACAGAATCTGGTTCAACATTTCAATATGATTAAGTTGGTTGAAAACTTTTTTTGAAAGAAAAATAGTATCATATCACTTTAAAATTTTCAATGTGAATACGGAAATAAGTAATCAAGCCATCTGCATGTACTGGAAGCCTCTTTCCAAATCTCCCAGTAGAAATTTTCTTCTCTATTCAGACTTCGATACTGCTGATTTTTCAGACTGCACATCTTTGCAGTTGAAGATACTTCTTCCAAACCCAAAGCATCACCAAAGGAATTCCTTGCCTTTTGTTACTTAATTATGTTGAAATTAATATAGAGAAAATGGATATTGCATGAATGATATTAACAATCAGAGTAGGATGCTATTAGGGAAGTTTCTCAGTGCTATTTATCCTGCTCTAAGCCATCTGGAGGCATCTGAATGTGTCATTGGAATAATTAAGAAATATCAAGAACAAAATGGTTTTAAATGAATTTTAATGACAAAACTAATTAGGGGACCATTCCCATAACACACAACAGTCGCTGTATGTTACTAATGTGTCACAAGTGACAACTTTTCCAGGATAAATGGCATATTTTGCAAATTCATCTCTCAGCAATATCTTTCTGGATTTTTATTTTTAATTCTAGAAAATGTGGGGGGTCTTTTGTGATTAGTGTGTCTGAAGCACCTGACAGATTTGCTTTCAACAGTAGCCCTTTCATATTTTTAAAACAAAATTTCTCTAACTCTGGGGGATGAAGTGGTGTCAGTATTTCTTTAATTAATTTTGACATTTAGTAAATACAAGCTGAAAAATTGGAGAATCATAGAACAATTTTGATTGGAAAGGATGTTTAAAGGTCATCTACTCCAATCTCCCTACAATGAGCAGGAATATCTTCAACTAGATCCAGTGTCTCAGAGCACTGTTCAACCTGACCTTGAACACTTCCAGGGAGGGAAAGTGTTCCACCACCTCTCTGGGCAACCTGGTCCAGTGTCTCACTACCCTCACTGCAAAACAATTTCTTTCTTATATCTTACCTGAATCAAACCTCTTTAGTTAAAAACCATTACCACTTGTCATATCACAACAGGTTCTGCTAAAAAGTCCCTCTCCTGTTTTTTTATAGGCCCTGTTTAACTACTGAAAAGCTGATCTAAAGTCTCACAGAAGCCTTCTCCCCAGGCTGAACAACCCTAACTCTCTCAGCCTATCCTCATAGGAGGGGTGCTCTGAACCACAGAGCATCTTCATGGCCCTTCTCTGTATCACTCCAACAGGTCCACATCTNTTATGAGATGCTTAGAGCAGAAGTCATAGAATCATAGAATTGCAGTCCTCTTCACAAGTCCTCTTCTGTGCTCAGGTAACAAATTATGCTGGTCTATTGAAATTGTTCAGCCAGAAAGCTTTCAAATACAGTCATACTTGAGGTCACTGTTTTCTTTCTTTGAGGCAGACATAGAAACAGGTCCTCATATAGATGATTCATTTCTTGAAGCACCTGGGAAACAATAAGAAAATTGTAGCTCAGCCTCTCTTCTAGCTGTTTTCAAGAATGAGTAAATCAGTGCATTTCTCAATACTCAGAAACTTCCTGCCTCACAGACAGTCCTGGGATAGAGTATAAACACAGTGATAGATGTGAAAGGATTTGAGACAAAGGAAGTTTGGTTAGCAGTGCATGTACCAGTTTACATCTACCTTATGTTGGTTACCTTAGTCAGAGTACTTGTGTGCCTATCAAAGTGGCGACCAAATCAGTCTGTCTGCCTAACAGAGGCTTAGATTTTTGATAGATTCCCAATCATATATGAGTTTTTTAAATACTGCCGTAGTTAATCCAAAATACTTCTAGATTTAAAGAAAGAAATAGGGAATACTCTTTCTATAGGAAACTGATGACACACTTGATTACAATTTCATAAAAATAGTGGTTTTTCCCTTATGGGTACATACAGTGTCTCAGCTGTGTGATCTTGACATTTTTCATCTATGTTTTTCATTTTATTGAAATGAAGATGCAGCTTTCTTAAGATAAGGGTTGAGAAGCTAATGGGCCTGACAGAATCTGGTTCAACATTTCAATATGATTAAGTTGGTTGAAAACTTTTTTTGAAAGAAAAATAGTATCATATCACTTTAAAATTTTCAATGTGAATACGGAAATAAGTAATCAAGCCATCTGCATGTACTGGAAGCCTCTTTCCAAATCTCCCAGTAGAAATTTTCTTCTCTATTCAGACTTCGATACTGCTGATTTTTCAGACTGCACATCTTTGCAGTTGAAGATACTTCTTCCAAACCCAAAGCATCACCAAAGGAATTCCTTGCCTTTTGTTACTTAATTATGTTGAAATTAATATAGAGAAAATGGATATTGCATGAATGATATTAACAATCAGAGTAGGATGCTATTAGGGAAGTTTCTCAGTGCTATTTATCCTGCTCTAAGCCATCTGGAGGCATCTGAATGTGTCATTGGAATAATTAAGAAATATCAAGAACAAAATGGTTTTAAATGAATTTTAATGACAAAACTAATTAGGGGACCATTCCCATAACACACAACAGTCGCTGTATGTTACTAATGTGTCACAAGTGACAACTTTTCCAGGATAAATGGCATATTTTGCAAATTCATCTCTCAGCAATATCTTTCTGGATTTTTATTTTTAATTCTAGAAAATGTGGGGGGTCTTTTGTGATTAGTGTGTCTGAAGCACCTGACAGATTTGCTTTCAACAGTAGCCCTTTCATATTTTTAAAACAAAATTTCTCTAACTCTGGGGGATGAAGTGGTGTCAGTATTTCTTTAATTAATTTTGACATTTAGTAAATACAAGCTGAAAAATTGGAGAATCATAGAACAATTTTGATTGGAAAGGATGTTTAAAGGTCATCTACTCCAATCTCCCTACAATGAGCAGGAATATCTTCAACTAGATCCAGTGTCTCAGAGCACTGTTCAACCTGACCTTGAACACTTCCAGGGAGGGAAAGTGTTCCACCACCTCTCTGGGCAACCTGGTCCAGTGTCTCACTACCCTCACTGCAAAACAATTTCTTTCTTATATCTTACCTGAATCAAACCTCTTTAGTTAAAAACCATTACCACTTGTCATATCACAACAGGTTCTGCTAAAAAGTCCCTCTCCTGTTTTTTTATAGGCCCTGTTTAACTACTGAAAAGCTGATCTAAAGTCTCACAGAAGCCTTCTCCCCAGGCTGAACAACCCTAACTCTCTCAGCCTATCCTCATAGGAGGGGTGCTCTGAACCACAGAGCATCTTCATGGCCCTTCTCTGTATCACTCCAACAGGTCCACATCTTTTCTTTCCTTTTTAAAGTCAGCTGAATTTTTGATGGGAACTATTTGATCCTTTCTGGCATGTGTTCCTCTACATGCAGCCAGTGATACCTCTGTTATGGGTTCTTCTAAACCATTCCTGGTGCCAGCTAGTTGAAGAAAATGCTTTCAAAGAATGCAGTATGGATGCAGTGTGATTTCACCAGTCAGCAGTAACCATGTAAGTGATAAATAACAAATCTGATGTTTTCTTCAGGAGGAAATTAATATGCATAATGAAAGCTGAGCGGTTTACCTTCATTAGCTGTGGACATGCATATAAATCTTGATGATGTTTTAAATATTTAAATGTAACTGGTACCTGTTAGATAAAAATAATAATAGGTTCTGTATGTTTCCTTCTCCTTATTCTTTGCACAGAAAAACCTCTATTGTAATAATTACTTTTGCCGAGTGCTTTAAAATGTCGTAGCTGAACTAGGAATCATTTTGTTTTTCTGGGATGTGAGATCAAAGAGTGTTTTGCATGGAAAAGCCCACGTATCTGTACATCTGATAGCAACTCAGTGCAGATCATTATGCCATCCATCTGACTGGAACAACATTGATTCTTTACTCATGACGAAATCATAGCCCAAAGGACGGTTCTCTCAGACAGAATATATGTGATCATAATGTTTAGGGGTTATTAAAAACCTCTGCACTTGATGGGAATTTTGCAAGTTTCTACAAGTAGTGTAGCCAGGGCCTCATCAGAGCAATTGTTGTACTACACTGCCTCAGCATAACCATTGCCACTGGAAATAGCAACCTAATATAAGGCAGAGGTGTCATGCTTAAGGCAGGTTGTTTTTTACTGTGTGTGAACTTCTTGGTATTTATATGTTGAAAGAAAAAACCTAAGAGTACTTAAATCTATTCCCATCCTATGTATTTCTTTCTATACACTGGAGCATTACTCTAAAGCAAAGCAGAGCTGCCCAGATCTGATCTACTTAAGCAAGAAATTCAAGCTCCTATACTATTAGGCAATTACCTCAAACATGTTTTTCTTCCAATGATTGCATATATGCCCTGTACCTGTAAATATGTGTAACCTGAGTCCACTGGAGAGCACTATGTTTAGATAATTTATACAACTAAATTGAAAAATAAATGCACGTGAGCAGATTATGTAATATGTGAAAAGCTATTTAATACATTTTTTTATGACTTACTAATTATTTATTATAGCAAATCTTACGGGGATTTTACAGAGAAAACATGTACTCCCTAATCTTACCGTGGCTTGAAACCTAAGTGTGTCTTGAAAGCTATGTTTAAGATCAATCTACTCGTCTTTTTGACTCTAATAATAAACTGCTTAAATAGACAGCTTTTGACCTTCTCTTACAATCTCAATGAACTATTTAGAAATGTATCATTGATATAAAGTTTGATCATCTTAAAATTACTCAGTTTCCATTAAATTCAGTTTGTGTTAGTTTAGTGATAATTTGCATTTCAGGAAAGTA
Source organism: Dicrurus megarhynchus (assembly GCA_013399195.1). Taxonomy (NCBI): domain Eukaryota; kingdom Metazoa; phylum Chordata; class Aves; order Passeriformes; family Dicruridae; genus Dicrurus; species Dicrurus megarhynchus. The sequence continues at coordinate 114,457 of VXAD01002625.1, read as the reverse complement.
TGACTGTTAATTAATAGTTTTATGTTCATTTAATAATGATCAACCTTTAAAACAAGTGGGTTTTTGAAATTTCACCTTTTATTCTTGCATCTCAGATCTACCTACCAAAAATATTTCTCCTCTTAAGTCACAAGACAAGCACAGCATATATCTATGCAAAAAAAAAACTCTCCCTGAGGAGAGCTGAAATTTAAAAAATGCTTGTCAAAAAGGACTTTATATCCCGGAAAGAAGAAATTAAAACAATTTTTTCAACAGCAACTGGAACTTTTGTTTATTTGTTTCATATATCAGACAACTAGGGCATAATAATTTGCAATGCTGTTCTGTAATCTCATCAAATTTAATATTTTAAGTCTGTGAGACTTTTTATATGCTCAGACAAGGCCAATATAAAATATAAAAAAACCCTTGCTTACCACCCACCATGATTTTTTCTTTAATTGCCATTGCAATATCTCTGCTTTTATGAAATATGGATAATCTAGTACAGTTATGTAGTAAATTAAACTTTCAAAGTTAAGATATTTTATACAGCTAACTCCTCCAAAATACAATATTAAAAAGAACAGAAACTCCTTCCTTAAACTGAACATCACAATAACAAGTCCTTAAATGGTGTGCAGTGCCCTCTGTTGTTACTGACATTTAGGTAAGGTGAGTCTGAATTATATTCAGATGCTGAAAAGGACCATGACAGTGATATGAGAAATGAAGAAACTATTCTCCATTTCCAAAGAAGAATTTTAAGATGTCTACATGGATAAAACTAACGTTCTGTTGAATTTTTCAACCTGTAGTGATTCCAGGGATAAGGCCATACAGAACAGCTGAACACGTACCTGCACATGCTCAGAAACATGTATGAGGTCAATGGGGCTGCGTCAAAGTGCAGGGATGGTAGATCTGACATGGTGCTGTGAAAACGGGACACACAGCTTCCAGAACTGATTTAGGCAGTGCCCACATTGCTTGCTACCCACGTATTCAGTTTCAGGGTTTATCATAACCACAGCAGCTGCAGAGGTACATATACCCTAAAATCCAAGTTTGATTTATCTTGCGTAACACAATTAAAGCTGCCATTTACTCTAAAGAGATGAGGAAAATAAATGTTATAGTTACAAAGTTTAGAATTTAATTTTTCTGTGAGGTTTGATGGGTTCCAGGTACATAAGATCAGTTACTTCCACCATATTTGATTTCTGGGCAATATGAGACTTTTTAAATGAAGAATATAGAAACCTGAATGCACCAATTGCTATTTTAATGATGGCTACCAATATTTTATGAAAAATTAAAAAAAAAAAAAGACAAGAAACTCCCCCAAAAGGTAAAAGAAGGACTGTATAATTTGTTGATGTACTTTAAAAATGCATTTTCTTGAAGAAAGCCCATGTAAGTTTCTACTCCTCAGACATATCTTTGTTGACACAGCAAACATTAAGTTATTTCATTTAAACGTAGAGATTGCCTCAGAGAATTATCAGATCAGATATACTGGTGAACAAGTAGCCATGATTCAGTCTTTACAAACATGATGCTGCTTATGCATTTTTCAGTCTGGATAGGCTATGGTAAAATGAGAATGCATTTCAGCAGATAATAAAACATCTTTTTTTCATTTATTTAATTTGCTTCTAATGGAAAAATTTTACTTTACTAAGTAAAGTAAAATTTACTTTTACTTTAATTTTACTGTACTAAGAAACTTGCATTGATTTTCTTGAGACAATTCCATGTAGAAGATATATACCACCATAAAAATGCTAATTTGTCCCTCAAAAAACCCGAAAGATTGCTGTTCCTTTTCATTTTTTAAATTATGAATTCTTTACAGCAATTTCTACAAATGGTTCATGAGAGGGATTATTGTCCCATTGCTAGCTTGCAAGCATTTATTTTGACTACTCAAAATTGTAACTATTTTATTTACTTCTGTGCCTTTGATTGGATAAATCTCAAAAACAAGAGCAATTTTCAGTAATGGAAAAATAACCTAGTTTTTTAATAAACCAAGGTGTCCTTAATCAAATTTTCCATGAACATTCTTTCCAATCACCAGAGTAGGGTGTCTTTTGTAGGCAAAAATAAGCTCATTTAAAAATAATTTTAGGTCTCCTGCCAACCAACTCCTTTTAAAAACCCCCAAACCAGTTGATTCTGAACCACTCAAATGTAGAATAGCTCATACAACTTTATAGAAACAGACATCCTGGGAGTGGGATATTTGCTATTCTTTTTTGCTTAAACAAGACTTCTAATCATGAATGATCTATTCATCATGTTGTGGTCCTGGCTACTCCTTAGCTTTCTGCTACTTATTATTTTTTACTATTGTTTAGTTTTCTTCAGAGCAGCTCATATGGTGCTGTGTTTTAGGTTTTTGACCAAGACAGTACTAGAACCACTAATGTTCTATCTTTTGCTGAACAGTGTTTGCACAGCACCCAGGCACTTACTCTGTTTCGCCTGTCCCAATGGAAGTGGTGAGGGAAGTGACCAAGTGGCTGTGTGGTGTTTGTCTGCCCACTGGTGTCAACCTACAACATCAGCGTTTGCATCAGTGACATTTCCTCATTGGGGATGAACAACCTGCATTCCATTTCTGATGACATTATCATCTAGAATAAGTGTTCTCAGATATACACAGGGTGTTGCTGATCACGTCTTCCAGAGTCAAGTCAGATTCAGTGCACTTGAACAATATCAGAGTAGTAATCTGTGTGTGTGTGTGTACATCCACCTAAGTTTTCAACAAGAACTGGCTTATAGGCATTATTTGCCAACAACAGGACAGCCTTCAAGCAAAATTTTGCCTAGAAATGTAAACTTAAAAAGCACATATTCTTATCTGCCAGAACATCCTCCTCCCTGTGCTTAAGCAGCAATGACTGTTCTTTTAGTGATTTTATTTTTTATAGTGCTTATTCATATATTTTCCTTTGGGAAAAGCATTGTCACACTGGAGCTGTGAGACAAAATATTCTCACAGGATCTTTTAAATCAGGTTCTAACAGAGGTATGACTAACACAGCATCATCCCCATCAGAGACTTCTGCAATACATGTTTTCTGGGGAAGCGAAAAAAATGCAAAAAGTGGAGAGAGAATGGGAGGAGGGCAATCTCATCCTACCAAAACTAGACAAAATGAAACAAAAATCTACTAGAAAATTTGGAAAACCTGGAAGAACCTGTGAAACCCATAAGGAACTCATTCCCACCTAATTACTCTGGGGAGCATTTGGGACAAAACTGCAGAAATTAACTAATTAAGCTCAAACAGAAAAGCATTCTGTAACTTACTATTGCATAACAATAGTTTCTCCTGTAAAAGACTTTGAGAAAGATAATTCTTTAGGATATATTCCCAGAGATTCAGAGTTGCCTGGGAAACTAGCTGCCATGTGTGGTTCTTCTCTTTTCTGAGCAAATGTTGAGTCACATGGATTTTCCATGTGTCAGGTTTTGTTGCTGACTTTTTAAAAGCAGAATGTATCTGTTCAGCAGCACTGGATGCTACAGGCCTTTACAGTCAGCTTTGCATCTGTGGGACTTGCTCTCTTTCAATTTGTATTTGATGCTGCTTGCATAAATATTCAGAATTAAATCTTACATAAACAGTAAGGACTACAGACTACAGAATTTTTCATTAGTGTTTTGATGATTGCTTTCTATTCTCAATTGATTTGTTTTGTTATCTGTTATACCTGTACCAATACCTCATAAAAATCTATGCAAGCACTGACTGCTAAGAGGCTAGAAACCCCCAAATTCAAGAAGCTGCTGCTTAATATTGAAATGCACAAAAAATATATTTTCAGAATTCTCTTTTCTTGGCCTATTGGCCCTTTGAGGGCTGAACACTGCTTTTCATTTTGTGTATTAGCTATATTTGAAAAAAAAATGTTACTTCTTCACAAAAAAATCCAAATGAAAGTTTCTACACATTTCTCTTAATTGATTTGAAGACAAGTCAGGCAGCTACTGTGAAAATTTCACTTTTTTGACTGTTACAGAATCACAGAATGGGTCAGGTTGGAAGGGAGCATAGTGTGTCATCTGGTCCAACCTCCCTTCTCAGGGTCATCCTGGAGCAGATTGCACCGGGTTGTGTCCAGGTGGTTCTTGTGTATCTCCAATGAGGGAGACTACATGTCATCTATGGGCAATCTGTTCCTGTGCTCAGTCATCTGCACAGTGAAGAAGTTCTTCCTCATATTTAGGTGGAACTTCCTGTGCATCTGTTTCTGCCCATTGCCTCTTGTCCTAGTGCTTGGCAACACTGAGACTGGCTTCATCCTCTTGACACCCTCCCTTCAGATACTTACAGACACGGATGAGGACCCATCTCAGGCATCTTTTCTCAAGGCTAAACAGGCCCAACTGCCTCAGCCTTTCCATGTAAAAATGCTCCAGTACCTCAACCATCTTTGTCACTCTCCACTGGATCTGCTCCAGGAGCTCCATGTCTCCCTTGTCCTGAGCAGCCCAGAAGTGGACACAGCACTCCAGATGTGCCTCACCAGGGCTCAGTAGAGGGGCAGGATCACCTCCCTTGACCTGCTGGCAATGCTCTTCCTAATGCACCCCAGGATCCCATTGGTGTTCTTGGCCCCAAGGACACACTGCTGGTTCATGGACAGCTTGTTGTCCACCAGTACCCCCAGGTCCTTCTCCACAGAGCTGCTCTCCAGCAGGCCGACCCCCACCCTGTGCTGGTGCCTGGGGTTATTCCTCCTTGCAAGTGCAAGGACCCTGCACTTGCCTTTGTTGAATTTCAGACAGTTCTTCTCTGCCCGTCTCTCCAGCCTGCTGAGGCCCTTCTGAAGGGCAGCACAGCTCTCTGGGGTATTGGCTGCTCCTCCCAGGTTTGTGTCGTCAGGGAATTTTCTGAGGAGGCATCTGCCCCTTCATCCAAGTCACTGATGGAGAAGTTAAACGATTCTGTGCCCAGTATTGAACCTGGGGGGACCCCACTAGAGACAGGTCTTGAACAAGACCCTGTGCCACTGATTAGAACCCTCTGGGATCTGCCATCCATCCAGCCAGTTCTCAACCCACCTCTCTGTCCACTCATCCAGCCCACACTTCCTGACTTTGCCTACGAGGATGTTGTGAGACAGTGTTGAGAGCCTTGCTGAAGTTGGGGTAGACAATATCTACTGCTCTCCCCTCATCCATCCAGGTAGTTTTTTCACTGTAGAAGGCCATTGGGTTGGTAAAGCATGACTTACCTTTAGTGAATCCGTGCTGACTATTCCTGATCACCTTCTTGTCACCCATGTGGAAACAGATGGCCTTCAGCATGAGGCACTCATCACCTTTCCAGGGATTGAGGTGAGGCTGACTGGACAATAGTTCCCTGGATCCTCCTTCTTGCCCTTTTTGAAGACTGAGGTGACATTTGCTTTCTTCCAGTTCTCAGACCTGTCTCTAAAGAGGACTATGAGCAGCCTATCTGTGGTGTCTGCCAGGTGTCTTTCAGCACTTGTGGATGCATCTCGTCAGGGCCCCTTGGACTTGTGGATGTCAGGCGTGCCTGTGTATTCTCTAACCCAATCCTGCTTGAGCAAGGGAAACTCTTCTTTCCTTTGATTCTGGATTGCCTACCTGAAAACAAGAGAGTAGTAACTTGCCAACTCATGGTTGTTCACTGGCTCAACAGCAGGTTTTTTGTGTGTACCTCATGCCACTACAATAGGTTTCAACAAATACCAGGAAGAGCTTGCATGGTTACCTGAGCATCAAATGCTGTGTAAGATTTTTTGGGTTGGAGCAGACATCTACACAGCAACAGAACATATCTGGTGAGGGATCGGTATCCTAAATTTGTACTTGGAATCTAAGTGGGATACTGCAAGGCATCTAATGACTTACTATGTCTATGTTTAGATATCTGAATCATCCTCTAGATATTTAAGCTTGTAGACAACTTGTAATGATATACAACCAGATACCTTCTACTAGGATTTTACCTACAACAACAGCAACTGTGCTTATTACAGAAATCTTCTTACCATTTGAAAACACCTTCTGAAAAAAACCCCAACAATCCAAGGAATTTATATCAAGGTGCATAAAATTGCATTGATTGCATTGTTTATATTTCTTTCTTTCAAGAAATAACATTAGCTAAGTCATAGTCCGCATCCAAAGCAAAAGCAACATCATTTCTCCAGAGTGTACTTGAAGGTGATTCACTTTGAAAAATCATAACTAACAGAAGTAACTTGTATTTAAAAAAGAAATTAACATGAAGAAATCTATTTGCAGAAGTAACAATGTAATTGTGACTCATGTTAAAATACAAAGAAAGAAAGAAAGAAAGAAACCTTTTCATCCTCTTGATATCACTGTTTCCATTCCTCTTATAACAGTGGTAAAACAATAATGTGGTATTTATTACTGCTACTAATAGCCATTGCTGTGGCTATTATTTTTATCACATTCTAGCTCTTACCTGAATAAACTTACAAACATCACCAGTAAGGAATGCAGTGCTACTGCAGGGCCTCAGTTCAGCTGTACTGCAACTTTTACAAGTGATGGATTACCATTTAGTCAAGATGGTGAAAGGCTAATAATCATGTCTTTTGCAGAAAAGTTTCACTAAAAAAGGTTTTAAACGTAACTGAACAATTATCTTCTCTTCATGGTAAGCCTCTGTTCACTTTCCCTGCTAATGTAATGTATTCAAGGAAAATCTAAATTCTTAAATTTATGCACAATTAAAGCTTAGAAATAAGTGAAAAAGTAAGCAATATCTTTGAGCTCTAGTCCTCTCTTCCAAATCCTTGGGTGCCAGGTTGTAAACTCAGGTGAAATTTCAGAAATGGACTGTAACCTCTCAAAAAGAATGCTAGTTATGTAAAAGAAGTATTTAGCTACAGTGGCATTAATATTCTAATATAAATGCAGTGCACTGTCAATGTTATTGCACTCTATTTGGGGGTGGGAATGCTGAGCTTATATTCTCACCTTGTGTTATATCCCTTGAAGCCTTAAGACACAAGTCAGCAATGCACTTTGCTTTCTTACTCAGGGACTTAAATGTATGCTGAAGTACCTTGTTCACTTGCCTAAATATAATTTTCAAATGTATTGAAAATCAAGTTTAGATTTTAAGATCTTTCTCACAATTGTGAACATTTGTAGAAGTAGAATTTCACTCTTGGCTAGCTATTGTTAGCTGCAGACACCAAGAACAGCTTTCCTGTGGCTGTCACTTGGATGCCTGATATACATACACAGAGACAGGCTTTTCAAGCCAGATGAACAAATTCTTGGCAGCCAGAAAATCTTTTGATTTTATTGTTTCTTTCAGGTGATCTATGGTGATTACCTGACTCTAGGCAGTATATCTAACTTCAAATTCTCTAACCAGAATTACCCTTAGCTAGAGTAATATAGAAATGCAGTTGTTTAAGGTAATTTTTGTTTTGGTGTTTTGGGTTTTTTTTAACTTGATAAGACTTACACTTTCTTATGAGTTCTTCAACATCTATTTTAAGATGGAATGACTCATACTCTGGAGTTCCCATTTTCTCACCCAGAGAATCTGGGTGTCAGTTCAGAAAAAACACTTCTAAATTGCTGCAGATAGGTGAGATGAGTTCAGCCTGTCATAATTGAATGCATGCAGCAAAGTGGAGCCATGAAACTGTACAACAATGAGGTCTTACAAAGCTGGTGTTTCCTACCAAATGCTGTTACAGTCAGGTACATAAACCATATCTAAAGTATGTCAATTCTTTCTTTTGACTTGAGAAACAAAAGCCTGTGGTATTGTTATGCCAATAGCTTCAAGCTGTGTCTAAGTTTGCCCTCATCTAAATTATCTCTTACGGCTCCATACTAGAAGCATGTGTGAACACATGCCTATAAATGGATGGCAGGTTAAGAACATATACGACACACTTTTCCCTAGCTTCTGCATTTTTCCAGCTCAGGAGATTTTCTGAGTCTGAAGCAGATTTTTTCCCAAGTAACATTTACTGGATGTCCCATCAAAATGTTTGTCCAGTCTACTCTGAACATGTAAACCTTTTGCCTCCAAAATTCCCCTGGTAAACCTTTGCACAGGTCTACCCTCAATCGTCTTGCTCATTCTGAGCCTGACCTCTGTTGACCTCACATGGTGGTCCTACTTCTTGTATGAGAAGAAATGCTGAGCAGTAAATCCCTACCCACAGTCTCTACATCAGGCATGATTTCTATCTTTTCCTTTAAAGTAATTTCTTAGTCCTTCTAAGAAAATTATTCCATATCATGATTGTTGGCCTTCTGTGAACCTTTGCCAGCTTTTCTGTGTCATTTTTGAGGAGATGAGAACCATGCACATTAACTGGGAGTTTGCATGAACTGTGATTTTGTACAGTAGCATAATGATGCTCTTTTTTATTTCTTTATTCATGGTAAAGTCAAATATATGATTCATTTTTCCACTCCTAGCAAGCACCGAGCTGATATTTTCATCTGTCGCAAACACAAAGGCTTACTCCAATGGCAACAGACAGCACAGACCCTATAATTTTATGAGTGAAGCTAGGTTTGTTTTACCATACATACAAAAAGAACAAACCCTTTTAAAAATTTCATCTACTATTTTATTAGTCAGTCATTTTTTTCAGAACAGTTTGCATTTCTTCACAGTCAGCCCTCATACTTATGCCTTGTGTAAAGATCCTACTAGTGAGCAATGCCTCTTCCTGAATTAAGGTGCAAATGAGACCACATGCCAAATCAATAATACAGATTTTATTTAACAGTAAATGTGATGTAGAGAGATAGAAAGACATACAAAGGGGTTTGGGGAGAGAGAGACAGAGAGAGATCAAGCAGAAGATAGTCACCACCCTTGGATACAGCAGTATCCCATTGGTCTTCACCCTGGGCTTCTTGGTAGTGGTGGTTCAAATTTCTGAGGTAATTAAAAACTTTTCACTATACATTCTTGCAAACAAAGTAACTAATGCACATTGTCTTATTCTATTAATTAAATGATTCTATCACTTTTGTTGCTAATTAGTCCTATGCTCAGTCTCTCTCTTCTGTTTAGTCGGTGGGTTTCTTGAGCACATGGATTGTGATCTCCCCCTTCCAGAATTACCTTTTACTCAGTCTGAGCTGATTTCATCACAGTTGCTGCTTTGGCTTTCCTTGTCCATTATCAGTGATACCTTCTTCTCCTCCAGCTTTGTTTACCTCCCCCTCCGTCTGAGATAACACCTGGACAATAGTACCACCTTTATCTTACCTCAAGCTCCCACAGTGGTGCCTTAACATACAGTCCAAGTTCCAGGTATGCAGGAGGCGTATTCAGGGAGAGGCTTTGGTGGTTGCAGATTCCATCTGCCCCATAACTTGGGGTAATCTTTGTTTCTCCAGTGATATGCATATGGGAAGTTCCTTCTTTACACAGTTTGCCACAGTGGGAAATCTTGTCTGGATACATTACCCAGGATGTGCTAACCAGATCTTCTTCCACCAGGCCTGGATTCAGCACATCCTGTCACACACTCACACTGTGCTTATTGCATGGCAACGTCCTTCTGTGGTAAAAGTCCTTGAGACAGGAAATTGTGCTAAGCCCTCACACCTTGACCTATGAATTCCTTTATTTTGTGCAAACATGGTTGTGTCACTTCTCACTACCTTTTCCAGGTACAAGTGCCAGCCACTGTGGAAAACCACTGGTAACTTTCCCGTATGTAATATTTAAATTTTTTTTTAACCTTTTTTTCCTAATTTTAACCATCTATTTACCAATGCTGGGACCTGCCTTTTCTGTTTGTTTTCTCCACAAGAGCTTTGCAAAAGACCTTATGAAAAGCCTTTTGAAAATCCAAGCATCGCATACCAAGTATATTATCCTTACCCACAAGGGTTTTGACCTCTTAAAAGAATTGGAAAGGTTTGTAATAATGGACTTACATTTGTGGAAATCGTATGGGTTCATCTCAGGTCGCTTCAGGTCTCAGTGTTAACACTTTATTCATTTTCCTGCAGGCTTACAGGACTGCACTTACCTAGGTTCCTCTGAAATGTTTCTTTTTAAGGATTGCCACAATATTTGCCACTCTCAAATCTTCAGATGCCAGGAGTAGATGAGATACATGGTAGATCTATAGTTGTACTATTTTATCTTTGAGTACTGTTTAGACTTGTGGATGAATACCATGCAGTATTGGTTGTTTCCTGGTTTTATTCTGCTTCTATTTACCATGATCACCTTCCACTTACAACATTGTTTCAGTCGATCCTTCATAAATCAGGTTGATCCTTCATTAATCCCAAAGTACAGCATGGGAATCTCCCCAGGTTTTCCGACTCGGAACACTAACAGAAAAAACTATTTATCTCCTATGAAGTGCTGTTGTTCTCCCTGAATATATCATCCCTATTGTGCATTAGTCTAAAGACTATCTCAGAGCCTTTTTCTTCTTGCTGATTCTGATGGTTTAGTTTAGATTACAGATTACATTAGATTCAGTACTTAACCAAGCAAAAAGCCACCACAAGTTGTCAATCATGGAAATTAGATTTAATTTGAAAACTGATATCTGACAGTTATTGATTACTATATTACAAAGCACAATCCCTTCAGTAAGAAAACAAAAATCCGCTTTGAAAGAAAATGGAAGAGGAACTACCTTGTGAATTAGCAAATATTTTGAAGACGTATTGTTTTGAGCATGTGTTGTGTAAGTAACTCACCTAACAGTGAAGCATTTTCTTTAAGTTCATTTTCAACAGGGCAGGCTACTCAGTCTTAGAACATTCTGATGTCTTTGACAAGAGAGAGGAAACCATTTTTGTGTACCCAGGAAGAAAAAAAAGGAGAAAAGTAAAGAAACACAGTGAATGTTACTAATCATTAAAAGAAACAATGCTTGTCTTCTAAAGTCAACACAAAATATTTTTTAGTATCACCCTTGTTCAATCATGCATTGTATTTGGCAAGATACTTGTCAATTCACATTCAGAGCACACATCTTGTGTGTGCAAGTTATAGTCCTATGATGAATTATGAATCCATCTCTTTCCTTCAGGGTTTGTTTCTTGAATACTTTTTTCTTGCTTTTAAATATTTATCGTAAATGGACTTGCAGAAAAGTCAAGCTATAATCTACTTTTTGTATGCTGGGGAAGCCCTAGAATGCAAGTCATCTTTGATATCCCTCTTGCATCCTTTCTGTTTGCCTTTGGAGTGCCTTAGAGCTGACTGAGGAATTTTCTTACCCTCCCAATCATTTTGAGTCAACACGGTGTGCTCTTTTACATCTCTGTCATTTCATACAGTTGCTAAATAATGTATTGGCATAAGCTGGCAGCTTTGGGGATAGGAATGCTAGGACCGGTGCCAGAATTAGCTCTGGTCCATAATCAAATAACGTGTTATCAGCTACTCCACTTGGGAAGCTATAGCTGTCACCTGAAAGTATTTTCTGTAAGAACTTCCCTGCTGTCTTTAAGTTCATCTTTTCCTGCCTGCTGTGTTTTAAACGTATTTGGCAGCTAAGCACCACACAACCATTCAGTCACTCCCTGCCCCAGCAAGATGTGGGGAAGAGAACTGGAGAAAACTCATGGACTGAGATAAAAAGTTTAACAATTGAAATTAAATAAAAATAATATAATAATAACAATGACAACAACAGCAAAACCAACTTGTAATTAAAAGGTAAATAAGACACAGAAATACAACCCAAGAAAGGCAAGTGATGCAAATGAAAGGCATTGATCATCGATAACCTACAAATGCCTAATCAGTCCCTCTGCAGCGTACCCCCCACCAATGTTCTCCCTGGTGTTACTGCTGAGCATTATGTCACATGGTATGGAATATTCCTTTGGTGAGCCAAAACCAGGACACCTCCAGAAGAAGAAATGATGAAACTTGATGTTCTGGCCCCAGAAAAAGTTGGGGGAAAAGCATCAGATAGAAAAGAATAAGCAACATTCGTCAATGTTCTGATTTAATTCTTACCATACTCTTAAGGCATTGCCTGTTGTTTGAGCAGATGAGGTTGTCTGACAGTGTACAGTGGGCAAGCTGACTGACATTTCTGAATCTCTGAATCTTTATAGTGACTCTGAAGTTGGCATAGAAGTTGTTCAGGCTTTCACTCAAGCAACTGTTATAGTTTTAGTAACTTCATTTTGTCCATGCCTCTAGGTACAGAGTATAGATATGCTTCTGAATAAACTGTACTTCTAATCCATGTTCTGTCTCTTATATAAGGCACATTTGAGATGCCACTTTCCTCTCAGAGAAGATAGAGAAAAAATGGTTACCAAATTCACACCATTGTTTCATTTTTCTGCTGATGCACAGCAGAATGGCTTATTGCAGGCTCAGTGCCTAAAGTCACATTAATTGCTCATTTGCATGACCCAATTCAGATAAACTTTTGGCTCTATCATCAGTCAAGATGGGAGAAATGAGGAGCATCTGTCAATGCACATACCTCACACAACAGAGAGGGCTTTCCCTGATCACTGCAAGTGCCATATGGTGCATGCACTATTGATCAGGAATATGGAGAAATCTGATGTGGCCTGCAGGAGTTACTGGTTGAAGAAAAACCCAACCAGCATGGAGATTTGCCCACTAATTTTTACTCTCACTTTTCCAAGTAAAACTATACCTTGAGGTCTACAATCTGCAGAATGCACGGCCAGCTGAGTGCACTGCTTGCCAGCTTCTTTGTGCATGAGCCTTATATCCCCGAATTCCTAAATCAGCTACCCACCAGCTGATTTAACACTCTATAGTTTTAACCTGGAGATGTATGTGAGATGATGACAATAACATTAATAAAGGTGTTTGAAAAAAGAAAAAGAAAAAGAGAAATACTGCAAACTGAAGAAAATTATTTTACATCTTTAAAGACCTTTATTATACAACAGTATTCATAAGCCAGCATGAATCATGATATGTAACAATTGATTTTTGTAAAAGGAGTACAAATCAATTTAAAAAACAAGAAAAACATGAGGAAAATCCTTACGGAAAACATATGGATTTTTTATTTTACACGGCTGTGCATCATGCTGCAATCTATGTCTGCCAAGAAAACTCCCAAATGCTGTGAAGGAGACAAAAATAGTAATTTCACAGAATCACAGAATGCGCTGAAATGGAATGGACTCACAAGGATCATCGAGTCCAACTCCCTGCCCTGCACAGGATATCCCCAAGAGTCGCACCATTTAAATTCAGCCTTTCAGAAAGGGTCTGAGAGATTCCCAGTAAGGAAGTATACTGTGATGTTCCTCTCACATCACAGTAAAAAGGATTTAAAGCTAAATAAAAGATGAATTCTTGCAAGTTGGAATGGTCAAGAATTTTAAATGAGAGATTTTAGAGGAACCAAAAGCTGAGGAAGGAAGTTCCAAGCACAAGCTCAGCTGTCTACAGGCACCAACAGCCCTGAAAACTAACTATTTTGCATTCTGCAATATAAATTTCACAATGTCTACTGAGTAGTTATCTGAAAGAATGAAAATAATTCTTCTGCAAAATGAAAGTTTGCATCCCTGGTAAAAGACTGTAGTGTTTTTGGAAGAGTTTGCAAAGATTATTTAGAACCATTTTCTAGCTTTGCCTTAGCATCTTAGTTGATTTTGTTAACTGTGTAAATGGAAGGAGGCAGACTATTTGTGGAAGAATTCTACAGGCTCCATATTAAAATACTCCAGCACAATTTATGAATCAAGGTCAGTGTTTTCAAAACACTAACAGGATCAAACCTTTCCCTTTTTCACAGACCCCAAAGGATGCTTCCACATGGGCTCTCAAAGGAAGCATCATCAGTATTTGTCATTTAGTTCATGTTCAAATGTGCCTGTCTGTGTACACACAGGTTTCCTCAAAACAGTTTGTTTGCTGCAGTGGCGAAAAGAGACCTCTAATGATGAGTTTGTGCTACTCCTGCATCTGAGTAATTATCTTCAAAAGGGAATAGGGACCTTCAGTTCTTGCCTGATGCCCAAGTGATATAGAGATCATGGTCTGGAAACTGGCCATCATGACTCCAATAACTTTCCTCAATCATACTGATTTCAGAAAAACAATTAGGACTTTCTGGTAGCTTCATCTATACTATATATACTATACTATGTTTGGAATTCTATTTGTTAGTCAGAAATAAAGTTGCAGCTCACTAGCTCTCCCTAAGCACACACTCTTAGAAGAGACTAGCAAATCACATTTCCATGGCAACACAGTTTCCAGAGACTCTGCTGCAAACAAAGGTAAAATGTCTTGAACACAGTTCATGGTATTGAATAAGTGAAGTCACTTGCTATTGCAAGCTACATGTCTGCAGAACTTAACAATTTTTCCAATTCAAAGAGTGAGGACAATTATTAGAAAGATGCTTAAGCTTGTCCTGTGGCTGGAGAAAGCAAACAGAGAGCTGAGGAGGATCACATCACCTTTCCTCCCACTGGAGAGTTTTACCCACTGCAGGGGTTCAAGGCCTAGTCAGTACCACCTATATGAGCTCAGAAGGGAACACATTTAGTGCAGGAAGACAGAAGTTTAAGTCAATAAAACCAGTGGCACTACACCAACAAGTCTGCCCTCACCCCCCTTTCTGCAGCATTCATTTAAAAGTCTTCCATATTTTAGTCTAGCTCCCTCTTCACATCCTCACCCTCTTTTTGGTTTCTGTGATCTAGTCTGATATTTTCTTTTCCTGCCTTAGCAAATCCCCTTACTACAGAATTCCTAAATGAAATATCAAGACTCTCAATCAATAATTGGTGGCTTTAAAATGACACTTTCAAATATTCACTTCACTAATCTGTAACCCCTTCCAAGTCTTTGCCTGTGTATTTATATTCCAAGCTCAGCAGGAGAAAATCCTACTCTATAGCTGAAATATACCTGATAAGCTGAGATCTTAATATTGTATCAGTACTCACAATGTATCTTTTGCCTCTTCACAAATAGGATTGACAATACTGTCAGTTCTTCCACCCTCTCCCCCTCTGCCTTCACCTGCTTTTGAAGGTGGAAAATGGAGGAGGCAAGGCAAAAAACCTCATAGACACCAGGGACAGAGAATAAAACCCATGACCACAGCCCTCTTCAGCAGACTTAAGTTAAAAAATGTGCCATTGAGGAATACATCTAATCTCATTTTTAACAATAGCAAACATTGATGACTCTACTACCTATCCTTGTCAGTTAGTTCAATGATTAATTAACCTCACTGCTAGGAGCTCCATCTTAATTTCAAGACTGAAAATGACACACTTTGGCGCCCAGTCACTAGATCTTGTTATGCCTTTGTTATTAGCAAGAATTAAATACGTTTTGGTACTGCACATCTTTTCTATGTATAGGAAACCCCACAAACAGTAAAACTGGAAAGTGTTTATCACAGTTGTTCAAGCACTGTTGCAAAGCAAACAAATAGTAATCTTCCTACAGATAAGTAATTCTTATATCAAATATTTCAATTTTTATGCCTCTCTTTTCCTTTTTTTATTTTTTTTTCTAATGAAAGAGAAGGCCACAAATGTTGATTAGATCATTTGTTCTGATTTTTCATAGGATATTAAATTTCATGTAGATCCCCTTATGGATAACAAATGACTCTACTTACAGCAAACTGTACCAGTCCTTAGGTGACCTAACTGATTTTGCATGGAACAGGAATGACTAAGATGTCGCTGTCTTAATTCCCGCAATGATGAAGAGCTGCTTTTATAATTCTGGCAGAGGAACTATGTCATATTCAATAGGTGAATGGATAGGAAAAAAAAGTCAGCCTACTTTGCAGGAAAATGTCCCAAGCCTGAATGTGACAGCTCTTAGACCCTCAACGATGTGGGCAAGACACACACCTGGCCTTACTGTTCCACATATCATCACCAGCTGTGGCTAAATTATTTTTGATGCTCAATAGAAATAAAAACCCCAAAGGAA
This sequence comes from Dicrurus megarhynchus, assembly GCA_013399195.1. Lineage (NCBI taxonomy): Eukaryota > Metazoa > Chordata > Aves > Passeriformes > Dicruridae > Dicrurus > Dicrurus megarhynchus. Next base: position 98,510 of record VXAD01002625.1, on the reverse strand, counting down.
CAGCAACATGTATGATCAGTTGTGCCTAGGGAAAAAAATTCTACTTCATTATTGAAATTGATCAACTGAGAACCTGAGAGATGAGGTTCACTAGCAGTGAATACCCTGATCAGGAGACTAAAGGTTCATTGGTGCATAGATGACAATACAGGTAATTTTCTTCTTCCCATGACAATGGAGGAAAAAACTGAACAGAAAATTTCCAAAACTCACAAATGTTGAGGTTTGATGCCATGCCACTATTTATCCAGCTCAAACCACATACACAGGGGCACTGAAATTTCTTTTAGAAACAGTGTTAAAACAGATCTTTTTTACCAATACCATACTTCACTTTCAAAGCAGTCACTTTAAGGTGAATAGTTCTTTCCCTATCCCTGTAGTAATTGCCATCACTGCCAGGAAACTGCACCTGTTTTTAAAGCTGAACTTAACTTAACTTCACTTTCTAGACTTTTTTTTTTAATTTTATGCATTTGTAAATAAGACTGAAAAGGCTTTTAGTAATCTCTGTCTCTACCATGTTTAAGTGCCTTTCAAAGCACAGAGATCAAATAATGTCCCAACCTTCTCTTTTAATGTAACTTATTTATTTATTTATTTATTTTCTGCCTCCTGGCTAATTTTTTAACTTTCCTTGTATTTTTTTCTCCTGTTTCTGTATTTGAAATAGGCATACAAGTATATTTTACTAGCGGTATGTAAAGTGAGGATCTGCCTGTCCTGTTATCCTCTTCTATACCGAATCATCACAGAAATATTTTTGCCATTACCAAATTTGTCTTCTGCTAGTCATAAGTGTTGATATCAAGTTTTCTTCAGATCTTTGCTTTCAAAGATAGAATTTGCCTCCTGCTGATATAATTTTTATCACAGAAGCTCTGAACTATTACCTTGCCTCTGAATATATAAAAACACTTTTTAGTGAATTGAGACCATTTAGCAAGGTAATTTTGATAATTTTATAATAAATCTTTTGCCTTTGCCTTCATAAAAAATAATCCTTTGAAATATGCAAGCTTAACAAGAAATTGCTTAAATTACCACCTAATTCCTCATATAAAATACAGTCTGCTTAAGAGTGCATGCTGCTTGGCTCTCTGGCAAATGTGTTGGAGAAATCTAAGTGCTATGTCAGCATGCACATCTTTATTATTCAAACATGTAATCTCATTTAAATGAAGAAAACTATTGTATTGGACATGCCCCTACTTCCATAAAATTTTCCTATACCTTTTTACCTATTTCTTTATTTATACAACTTGAGTAATTATTTTTTCACTCTTAGATGACTTCTTTTTGTGTCATTCTTTGTTTCCAATTTAGTCTTTCAGTCCTTTAGTATTCTTCCAAAATTTGCCAAACATTAACACAATTATTGGTGTTGCTAGTGCAACAAGTTTATTTAATGTTAAGATTTGGAAGAACTGTTAGCTCAATGATTTGAAATATGCTCATTTTTAAAATACTTTCCCTCTCTTTCTCCTTTGTCAAAACTGGTAAATTCTGTCATTGTCAATGAAGTGTATGTGTCTTCCTACATTCTTCTAAATATGGACAATTATCTCTCAAACCTTTATACTTAGTCACTTTTTGCAATTTATTTAATCAGTGTTTAGCTGTAGCTCTCTACCTAACTCCAATATTCATGTTTTATATTGCTTAGAGCTTTCACCCTATTCATTACTTAATATGATGTCTATTTTAGCTTCCCTTACTACTACTTCTTATCATTGTTATTTTATTACTATCGTTATTATTATTATTTTCGTATAAGCTTTGGACGACTACTCAGCATAAGTTCCTTAGTGTTTTGGATTTGCATTTTTACAGTCCATGAACAAGTCCTACTTTTTATTTGAACTTTTCTATGCTAAACTGATGTTTCCAATCAGTTATGTTTATTTTAAGCTTTAGAAAACAATTTTTTTTTCCTTTTTCTTTTTCCAAAGTCTTCTTGGAAAGTAATACAGGCTAAAAAATGACTGTTAATATCTTAGCAACTCTTTATGTATGTCTTAAAGTGAGATTCAGCATTAAAAGAGGGATTCAATAAAAACTACATTTGGGTTGGTGTCCAAGTTCTTGCGGTAGTCAGATGATATATAAGCAAAACAGTTAGGAGAGCAAGGAGAGCTATTCACCTAACCTAGAGAAGAATTCAGCTGTTCAGATACCATTTTAGATATCTTACACTGTCCACTTTGGCCTGTCATGGCTGGTCTGGGATGCAGTTATTTTTCTACAGGTCATGTATCATATGTCACAAATGCCATCCCTGTGCAAACTTTTGATGTATTTTAGCGCATTTCAAGTGGTACCTATGCTTAGCAACTGAATCCTGTTCCTAAGTGGTTGCTCAGCTGGATAGCTCCCTACACTCCATGCTGTCAAGGTCTAGGGTTATCTAAAGTGTATATGAGACATTTCTATGGCACTGGAAGGTAGAACACAATCTCTGGGGGACATCTGCCCTTCTGGAGCCTCAGCTGAAGGGCAAGACTTCTCCAAGTGTGGTGAAAAGCAGGTAGTCAAGCAGCTAAATTAAGCCTTTGATGTCCAGTGACCACAGGGAACATAGCAAAGGATACCTACCCCATAGAGGGAGGCCTAAAAATAGACACCTGTGTTTACACAACTCATTTGAAAACTGGATCACACCATCAGTGACACTATAATTAGGAAAGTATTTTCTATAATAATTTATTATGTTTAAAAATGCTAAGAAAGATTTATGCTGGCTGGATAAGATCTTGTGCAGCATTTCTTTGTTATAAACCCTAATAAAATTTTTTTGTAATTCCTGTGTGATTCAAAGAAATGCATAAGTAAGTACTTTTCTCTGGTGAGAAATCACAGATATTTTAACTATGATTTTACCGTTGCAACTCTTATTCATGAGTAGCTGAGCTCCAGCAACTCCCAATTTTTAGATGGTATTTTTGTTGTTTTCTTTCTTTCTGGAACTAGTCTTCCATTTCCCAGACAATCTTAACAAACACATCCAATGAAATGCGTAATGTTGACCTGTTTGACACTGTATTTTGCTAAAATTGAGTCTCTTACACCTATTAAACACAATCACCTTTAAATGCTATTCTACCTGCCCTTACATTTGAAAGGTATCAAAATTAAACCCTGTTTCAATTGCCATAATGAATATTTCAAATAATATATTTCCTGAAAAAGGAGATGCTTCCTCTCATACAGTGATGGTAATTAGGAAGTAGGAGTTTGCTTTGTGAGTTTTGGTCTGTGGAATGAATAGTCTTAAACAGTACACAGTCCTTTTTCCTGTTTCTGCAATAAAATTTTCTTTGATCAGTGGCATTTTCTGGGTTTGATTTTTGTTCTTGGGTTTTTTTCTGTTGTCAAAGCTTTTTGGTTGTTGTCCTGATCTCAGCTGCCATAGATTTTATTTTCTTAGCAGTAGCCAGAATAGGGTTGTGTTTTGGATTTAATAAGAGAATAATTATGATAACACTGATGTTTTAGTTTTTGCTAAGTAGTGCTTAGTCTAAGTCAAGGATGTTTTAGTTTCCCATGGTCTGCCAGTGAGCAGGTGCACAAGAAGGCATTGGTAGCATGGCCAGGACAGCTGACCCAAACAGGCCAAAGGGATATTCCACAACACAGAACATCACACTCAGTACACAAATTGGAGGAGGTTGGCTGGAAGATGCCAATCACTTCTCAGGGAGAGGCTGGACATCAATCACCAGGTGGTGAGCCATTGCAGTGAGTATCCGTTGAGTTTCTTAGGGTTTGGTACTCTTTCTGTCCTTTTCATTACTACTACTATTATTATTATCATTATTATTATTATTATATCATTATTATGTCAATTAATAAACTATTTTTATCATAAACTATGAGTTTGACCTTTTTTCAAGTCTTCTCCCCATCACACCATGAAGCAGTGAGTGTGTGGTCCTTAGTTTCCAGCTGTTGTGGTTTAACCCCAGTTGTTTTCAGGATCAAAAATGAAAAAAAATCTGCAGAGGTCTACTAAAGACAGGCTTCATCTATTTAATTCTTGTAATATTTACATATTGGAAAAGTAAATACAATAAAGTTGCTTATATGAATTATGTGAGAACAGAGTTCTGATGTGCAAAGGTCCCTAACTCACTGTTGCCAATATAGCTGTTTAAAAGTGAATTAAGCATATCAGTCCTTCATTATCTATATTTGCATATTTACTAAATAATTGGAAGCAAACCTTCTCTCTCCCTTTTTATGTCTTTCTTGAGCATAGAAAAGTTGGAAAAAAGCATTTTTTATGGGATAGTTGAGGAAGTTTTTATTACAGAACTACATGTTTTGCAACATCAGCTGTAAAGTAGGCTAGAAGGAAACAACAGATGTTCATGACAACATGGGAATGGAAAAGCAGGATCTAGTACTCTAAAAAAACTCCTTATATGTAACATTTTCAGTTGAGGAAAGATAATTCAAAGGGTTGTTTTCCTCAAGCAACATCAAATGTTTTTCCAGCCTCCCTCTACAGTTTGGTTCTATTTTCATGCACAGTATAGCTTAGCACAGAATGTCTTACTGAAATTTAAATGAAGAAGACGTGCTTTCTTGTGGCCATAAATAAAAACAGCAAAATGAACACACAGATAGCTAGACAGAGAGTTAGACAGATAGGTAAGTATGCAGAGAACATAGTTCTGCTCAGCACCTGTGACTGATAACCATCTGAAACATTACTGGAATCCAGGGAACTCGTTATTCTCCTGTGCAAGCCATTTGGATGGCAAGCCACACTAACTCACAAGACCTCAGCTTCAGAAAGGAGTCTGGAGGGCACAGATTCCTCTTCAACATAGCTTTTATATGTCACCGTGTGAGGAAAAAATCTCTAGTTCTCGGGAACGTGTCATACCTACTTAAATATTTCTTACATGTTTCTGAGATGGTCTCCTTGGAAACTGGAGTTTCAGCTTGTCTGCTTATCCTTTTTGTCCCGGCTAAGGTACAAGAAATCATTAGCAAGTTGAGATGCTGGTAGCTCTGACAGCTTCGTATCATTAGTATGCTAACAAGTGTGAAGTAGAAAATGTATATAATTTTCTGCTTGTTCTCCTATTTGTCCTGCTGGAGAAATGAGTTGGTGAAAGTAGGAGTATCAGCCTTTGAATTTGTTACCACTCACATAACAGGAAAAAAGTATGCACATAAATAACTGTGTAGTATTTAATTTCCAGATGGGCTTAAACCATGACATGCTTTTCAACAGTGGGCATGAATATCGCTATAAATACCTCCAAGATTTATCTGTGTTCCTATAAATAGGTTTGAAAATGTATATGTTAATTCTTTAAATTGATATCTCATTATAATCAGGTTGCCTGTCTACAGCAACACCCACAAAACCATGTGGCAGAGTGTTCTAACCCATAGCAAGTCTGCAATTGTTCCTTTCTCTAACTCACTCTTCTAACCTCAACATGAAAAATAAATTAAAAGAACTAAATTACATTAAAATAATTCTAAAGTTTGGTAAACTAATGCTGATTATTTTGTACGTAAAATATTAAAGTTATATTATGCTTCCTTCTAGTACTGGTTATATTGAGTGTTCATACATGCAAATAAGTAATGCCTAATCTGCTTACTTTCTGGGAACATATGACTGATATAGTCAGGATACCACACATCTAGATACTTACATCCTGGCTAGCTCCAGTGACTTCACTGAAAACTGTGATTGGATTCTCAATTGCTTGTAGCCATATAGTTTTGATTCAAGATTTAAAACTTTTAGTTTTGATGAAGAACATTGACAACATTCTGGGTGTTTTAAAAGAAACTGGAGGAAATTATGAAAAGCTTGGTTTTAAGCCTCTTGGACAGAGAGGCAGTAGCATCACACAATATCATGAGTTGGAAGGGACCCACAAGGGTCATCCAAGTCCAGCTCCTGGTTCTGCATAGGACAGCCCCAAGAGTTACACCATGTGTCCAGAGCTGGCCAGCTGTGGTGAGCTGAAAAATAAAAGGTAATGTACTGGTAATTTATTACTGGTGATGACTCAGGAAGAAGTGATCCCATTTTTCTGCATCCCAAAATGAACAAGTATTTGAGGGGAAAAAACCTATGCAGGCTGATTTAGCATAAGATCCCAAAAGTATGTCTTGGAACTGAAGATGAAAGCGAGGTTTGTAGAAGCTGTGTTGCATGTGATGATTTTGGCTGGGATGGAGTTAACTTTCTTCATAGTACCGGGTATGGAGCTATGTTTTGATTTTTGGTTTGCTTTCTTTTTCCTGCAATTAGAGCTGATAACACAGGCATGCTTTTAGTTACTTCTGAGAAGTGCTTACACAGAGCCAAGATCTTCCCTGCTCCTCACCCTACACCACCAGCAAGGAGACTGAGGATGCACAAGAAGTTAGGAGGGGACACAGTGAAGGCAGCTGACCCCAGCTGGCCAAGGGATATTCCATACCTTATGGTGTTGTGCTCAGCACATAGAGCTGGCCGAAAAAGAAGGAATGGAAGGACATTCAAAGTGTTGGTGTTTGTCTACCCAAGTCATTGTTACATGTGATGGAGTCTGGTTTTTCCTAGAGATGCCTACCCAAGAGAAGCTGTGAATGAACTCCTTGCTTTGCCATTGCTTGCATGCATGGCTTTTGCTTCTCCTATTAAGCTGTCTTTAACTCAACACACAAGTTTTCTCATGTTCACCCTTCTGATTCTCTCCCCCATCCCACCAGGATATAGTGAGTGAGCAGCTGTGTGGGGCTTAGTTGCCAGCTGGGGTTAAACCACAAAACCGGGTGATCTAGACTAGGTTTTGTAAAACTTGTTTCTTGGGGTGGGGGGTAACAGAAAAAAGAAAATAATATAGGCTGGTTACATTTACTTTTGTTGCTATTGCCATTATTATTATCCCCTGGATTTGGAAAGATTGTATTCAAAATGTAAGATATCCAGTTGTCAGCCAGCCATAAGAATGATGTGTCCAGTGCACAGCTGAGAAATGAAAAGAAATGGAATAAAGTGACAATTGATCTGATAAAAGAAGTCTTGCACTGGGATTTATATTCTTGATTTGTCTAGACACTAACAAGGAATTCCAGGGTAAGTCCACATGGCATGACATGAGTTGTCTGAGGCATGTTATTTGCAGGAATGAACAGCTGTTCTGACTCAGTGACACTGAGCTACCCTGGAATCAAACAGTCAAAAATAATGACAGAAAACAACTTGATAGACCACCGTGTATGATGGATAAATATGGATGTCTACATGAAGACATAGCCCAGCCTTTGAATGGTACTGTGCAAGCTGTAAAGATTTTTACTAAATATAGTTCCAAAGGATTTGAAAAGACACAGTGATAAGTTATTTACTGTGCTTTCTTATAAAATATTTGAAAATAGACATCCATGTTCTGTTTTCAACTCATGTAGCAACAGTAACTACAGTGTCCCAAGCATCGCTTTTCAAATAATTCAGATCCCTTAACCCCAAAAGGCTGCCCTCTTTTCCCCTCTTCACACAGCTTCCAAGACAATATAACAGCTCTATAGCAAAAGTGGAATTTTCCTCATTTAAATAAAAATAGTTACTGATTTTCACTTGAAATTTTACATATACAGTTCAACACTTCAAGTAGCTGAATGTTTAAAACCCATATATGATAGTATGGAGTTTAGTGTCTTCACTATTATTCTAAGGAATAGACTAAAAATTCATCAATTTAGTACTATAAGTCATCAGCAACACAAAAGTCATTTTTTTATAAGTTAATAATGAAAATAATGGTATTTGGTGTTTTCCAAAAAAAAATCCCCATCTGCTTGAAAGCCTATTACCACATGAGATTTCCAGATTTTTATATTTTTAGATCTGAGATCAATAAGGGAAAGTTCATAATATGAACTCCACAGAATTAATTACAGTAAGATCAGTGACATCTCTCTCATTCCACCCTCCCTAATTATTTTTTAATCATCTGAATTTTAATGCAGTCTCCAGAGATATAACTTTTGCATAGCTATGCAGAATTACATTTGATACTTTCATTATTGCAATCTTTTCCTCACACAAAATATTACACCTCAAAAAAAAACCCAAACAAGTGGCAGTGTTGGGTACTAAGTTTCCAAGAAAATGCTCTCTGTTTCTTGGGAAGTGAGAAGATTGAGGAGGCTGAAGGGTGCAGTCATTATTTCAGGACAAACAGCAGAAGAGATGAAATTGATTTATGGTCTCTGGCACAATTTGCTGGTACTCATAGCCTCAGATGGGCAATGTACATTTTTTCTTATACGTTGCTTGTGAGGGGTCAGTTACACTGAAACCTAGTGGGGCTGTGAGTTTATGCAGCAAAGCACTGCAGGATGTGTGCTGTACTGTAGCTGGAGCTATGTTAGCTCTTCAGTGTGGTCAGCACATGCTTTTGCAGTGAATCTCCCAAAGGTTCCTATTTACAGCAAAGATGGTTTGTATTGTGGAGTAGTCTCAAGGCACTGGATTTCTTTAAGATAAACCTAAACCTGCTCCAGGAATGTATCCAATGTTCTCCTGCTGCAGTCACTCTGCCTAAGGGACCAAACTAGGGCTAGTCTGAACTAAAATCCACTCAAAATGTGCATGAGGATATGCTGTCTGCAGCATCAACTCTTTGGTCTGTGCGTATCCATCCATCTTGATGCAATTGTGCTGTTTTTCCCTTTCTCACTGCTCTAAAGGTCACTTGCTTTAACAGCTATCATTTCAAAATTAATAGACATATGCCTGCTAGCTGTCCCCCACAGCAGCCTGGAAGCTTCTAAATCTGTATTTATTTTAGGAATTAACCTTGTCTGACCTCCTGCACCCCTCCAATTATTTTTCTGGGAAATATCAATGAAAATATATCCTTAAAAATTAAGAGAAAAAAATTGGTTTGAAGCACAGACGATAGATATGCATATAAAAGCAAGAAATGAATGGCTCTATCAAAGGTACTGAGCTTGATTCTTTACTGGCTAGCATCTTCTGAAGTTATTTACAGCTATGCTAACAGGTATAAATTGTTATCGAATCCAAATTAGGATGTCTGTATGCAATTTGAACTCACTTTGTAGGTGACTCCACAAAATGCTCAACAATGGAAAATGAAACAGATTTTATTTTCCCCTGCTATCATCATGCTATTTCAGACATTCATTATTCTGGAAAATATGTGGTTCTTTTTCATAACTGTAAACAACTGAAATAGCAAATGGACAAAGAAAGAGGCTTTATACTAAAAATCATCTGGAGAGCATAAGTAAAATCTCACTAAACTCAAATAAGAATTTGAATAAGAAAACCTCTATTATTGCTGGTGCTCCAAAAGAGTATTAGACCTGATTGCATTTTTTTTTTTTTTTTTCAGGATTCTTTTTATTTTTATTATTTTTTATAATTCCTATCAGTAACATTTACTTCTATATCTGTCTGGGCACATTTCTAACTTATGTAAATGTGGTTACTTTTCAAATTTGCGTAAGCATGTAATTTCACAGTTCAAAGTTCCAGGAGAGCAAACAGGATGCACATGCATATTATCAGTATTTTAATCCTAAAATAAAGGAAAACTTTTTAAAGAGGAATAGCAGGCTTCTGAAGTGTTTTTGTTTCTTTTTAGCAATAGATCTTGTACAAATCTGGAGAATCAGAGCTCAAACTCATTTTGCAATGAGTCAAATGGATGTCAGAATTTTTTATTTTCGAAAGCATTTCTGAAAAACTTTTAGAAATCAATTATAATTTCCAGCCCGTAAGTTAGATCTTAAATGCTAGGAACAGGAATTTGAAGTTATGATTCCTTCTTGAACCTCTTCAGACAGAGTTGAAAGAGCTTGTGCCTGCAGATGTTGACAGTTCCATAAGAGGACTTTACTGTAGAACTCCATTTGTTTTGCACAAATACTGCCAGATTTCATGCTGCAAGTTAATCCATGTCATTTTCAGGTAAAGAGCTCTACATACCTCTATGTGATACAGAATTTTCTTCTTAGCTTTATAGAGAAATTCTTGACAAAACATGTTAAAAGAGAGAAGAAAACAAAACCCATAAAAAACCCAACATGACAGATAATTTCCTCTCTTAATATCTACAGTACTTGTTTGTCTGAATCAGCTAATATAGTTATTACTTTATATGTGGAAAACTATACAGATGTGTCATTTTAAGAAAGGGATAACATTTGAAGTCTGCTTTGTTTAGCTTCTGTTTATTCAACAACAATGTGGATACTGAGCTAATTTTTGCTCTGTTTTTGGAAGGTCTTAATTTCAAAAAATAAATTAGTCCAAACTCCAAAAAAATAGCTAAGATGTCCATTCTTGCAGTTCACACACAAGAAAAAGGGCTCAAGGAGTCTACAGACCTCTCTGGCTTCTACTTCAAGCCCCCAGAGAAGAGACCGAAGGCATGGCTGTGCTGAAAGGTACAGTCAAAATTCCCAAAGGATGTGAAATAGGCATTTTGGGACATGCAATCTTAACTGCAAGGTTTTCTTACCAATATGAACTCTCAAAGTTGTAGCTTTTGACTCTTGAAGTAGGCAGGAGAGAAAACTGGCCAGTATTTTACATGCATGTGTGTTGGGTTTGCATGGCAAGGTTTTGGGAGCTACAGGGGAGGCTTTTGTGAGAAACTTCCAGAAGCTTCCCCCGTGTCTGGCAGATCCAATGCCAGCCAGCTCCAAGGTGGACTCACCACTGGCCAAAGCCAAGCTCACTAGTGGTGGTGGTAGCACTTCTGGGATAATGTATTTAACAACAGAAAAAAACCCTCTGTGCAATGGCAACTGCAGCCAGGAGAGTGGAATCAGGCTGACAGAAACAACTCTGCAGACACCAAGGTCAAGTACAGAAGGAGTGGAAAGAGGCACTCCAGGTGCCAGAGCAGAGATTCCTCTGCAGCCCCTGCTGCAGCCCATGGTGAGGCAGCTGTGCCCCTGCAGCCCATGGAGTTCTATGTGGGAAGAAGAGGTCCACTTGCAGCCCATGGAGGAGTCACAGACAAATTGTTTTTGCCTGGTGAAACTTAGTAATTACCCAAAATCTTGCTTCCTAGCTTCTAACAGAGGTTCTTAGTACCTGCAAATTAGATTCCTGGGGTACAACCAGATAACTTCAGGAATGTCCACCCCATCACCCCCTCAATCTATGTGTCCTACATATAGTTATCTGCATGGGATGAGGGGGACTCTTTTCCAGTCCAGCTCCATGCAACTGACTATCTGGTTCCTTTACTTCAGCTGGTACCCCTGGGGTTGCCAAGGAAAAGTAGGGGCATCCCTGAGCTGGTGTGGTCCCACCTGTATGACCCACACTGTACAACCTGTATAGCAGTGCAAACAAATGGGAACAGTTTTCTACAGTAAAATAACTTGTGCTGGAAAGCTGACATCCACAGTATATACACATCATATATATTTTTCTGTTTTGTTTTATTTTGTTTTGTTGGGTAGCTCTAGCCTGGCTTCAAGGACTGAATGACCATTTGCAGTCAGAGTACATTGGGTAAGCTCCTGAGGCACATCTGCTATGTAGATTTTTCAGAGAAGAGTCCAGTTCAGGCACCCTGAGGCAGCTTGACACTATGAGCTAAAGCATAGTAAGTGGGATCAGCTGGGACACTTGTTTCAAAAGCTTACTAAACATTGACCCAAACTGGAACATGTGTAGATCTGCCCTCTGAAATCTGAAAATGTGGCAACAAAGACAAAAGAGCTATGCTTGTTGCAGGATCCTGGAAGATCACAAGATTAAGACAAAACAGGAATCCAGTAGGAGGAAATAGTTTCAAGCTGCTGTGGGTAGACCTGGCAGGTCTATTTTTAAAGACAGGCTTTCCAGGAATAATATGATTTTACGCTCTTGCTAGCCTTAATCCAATCCCACACATAATCTCAGTGGAGGTACCTCCTCTACCAAAGAATTAAACACAAATTCTGTACCTTGAGCTGTTCTCCCTATAGATATGCCAGTCACTTTATTCAGTAATAGAAATGTACATAATATAGTTGCTCTCATAATTGTCAACTTTTATTGCAGTTCCTATGACTCTGCAGAATGCAACCTATAGTATCTTGAACCCTAAACCAGATTTTGAACCCTGGCATCACTGTACACCAGTTACCTAATTTGATGTCAAACTAAATATTGTCCAACATAACCCTGTAGTAAGCAGGTTCTGTTCTCTGACTGTCAGCTTTGCTCTACATGGCAATAAATCAAAGTATTAAGTCTGTGATGAAATTCTAATCTTTTAATCTCTAATTTGTATGTGGTATACCTATAAAATTTATTGAGTTCCTTAGAAACTATTCTATAGCCTTTTTACTCAAAACTCAAAAAAACCCCATCTTTTAGCATTTTCTTATTTTGTAACACTTGAAAAAACACTGCCATTAATTAAAAAATTAAACACAGCTGAACTACTAATAATCACATCCACTTCTCCCCTTAAAGACTCCCTGTGGATCACTAAATGAAGCAATTTCTTCATCTGAAAGACTGTATTTTTGTATCTCTTAAACAATTGTGTTCACATTGAGGAGATGTGAAGACTCCTGCCACAGTCAGAGAGGAATGTATGAGCACCCAGTCATATAAAAATTGTTGGGCCCAGTCAGTGGGCTAGATTTGGACAGACTTCAGTTTCTACAGAAAGACCATTTCAGATCATTCTTCCTCTAAGCAGAGGAAAATTTCTAACTTTCACCTTAGATATTTGTGAGTGGCTACAAATATTTTTCCAATTCAGAATTGATTTACAAAACACAGCTATATTTAATAAATGCCTACCACTGAGTATGGAATAATTATCTATTACAATCTAACTTCAAAGAAAATTTTGTACTTCATGCTCTTTGGTAAACTGATCTGGAAACTTCAGAGAAAGAAGGTGAATACTTTTGTTATGCACCATTGAAACACACAGACATAGGAGAATATTGAAGATCCAGCACTGACAATTATTTTAAAAAATCTAATTGTAACCTGGAAGGAAAGGCTGATCCTGAACCTACTCTGGGGCTCTAAGTACATAGGGTCTATAGTATCTCTCAAAATCTAGTAGAGAATTTATGATAGAAGATGAGCACTTTCCCCTTGGCAGTGCATGCCTTTACATTCAGTGCTAATCACATGCTATATTCATCACTACATGCAGACACCATCGTGCTTAGATTGCTGGGGAGAGTAATTAAACGCAATGACATTTTGCTTGTGATTTGCTGGTGAGTTTTTTGCACATTTTCTTTGCTGGCTTCTTCTATTAGTTGCTACTGTCTTCCAGTGAACATGCAATTTCCCCATAAGGGCAATATTAGACAAGTGAAATGATTGGTAAGGACTGTTTGAACCTTTGTGTACAGCCACAAACACAAATCAAGATAAATGTGTTGTATGAGAGTAAGAAAGTGTGTAATGCTTAGTGGAAGTTAGTGTTCAGACATTTCATGATAAACACAGCAGAATCACCGGAGGAAATTGTAACTAACAATAATCTGCTGCTGCTGCTTATTTATCTCTTTTTTATAATTGGTATTTCCTTCAGGCAAAAATGAGTCAGATGATGATGAAAACATTTGCCTTGGAATCTCCTCTTAAAGCCCACAGCCTAAATGTCAGAGCAGTTATAAAAACAAATCAAAGATTCATATCTCTAGCGATGCCTAGCATCTGTTGTTTTGTTACAACTTTTGCACTTAGGAAATGCAATTAGAAGAAAATAATGTGCTTCCCTGGATTTTCCCAGTATGATTACAGTATTAAAAATATCATAATTTATTGCATGTTGTTGATTACAATAGTTTTTCTGATGTTAATTTATGATTTGATATATACATGTACATACACATACATAAAGAAGTACAAACTATTATTGACTATATTTATATTATTATTATACCCAGTACAATAAGGTAAATGATATTTGAGTCAGTCTTGTATCTGCATTACACTAGATGAAATAGAAGCATATTTGAACACAGTGTATTTGTGTACTTATGGTATTTGTGGTTAATACTGTTATTTACCTAAATAAAATTAAGAATAAATGTGTTTGCAGAATCCATGTCTTCATAAGACACTAGTGTGCCAGAAGAAGAGGATATGCACTCAAATATGCACATTTTGGACATGCATATATAAAATTTTCTTTAATAATAAATACATAAATAAATACAGTAATAATAAATTAAGTAATAACAGAATAAATACAGTATCAAAAAAAATCTAAATGTCTCTCAAGCTGTGACTAATCATATACATCTTACTATTAGCAGTATGATAAATTTTTCTCCAAGTCTGTTAATAATTAAAAATTTGGGGATTTCACATTCTAATGATAATCCTATCACCTCCACTTCTGTTAATGTACAGTGTTATTGAGTGGCTGGTGTTTAAATTGACAGTTGACCAGTTCACTAGACGGCAGAACTCATAGCTCTGTGGACAAAAATACTATATTTGAGAATGTTAATTGATGCAATAACTCCAATAATGGTTGTTTAAAAAATGTTAAGGGTAACATTCTGCTCTCATTTCCCCAGATGTCAGACAAGAGATATCATGCTGACTTCAATAAATGTGATTCACGTTTACATCAGTAGTAATCAGGATTGATTTGTCCCTTTATCTACCCAATTATCTGTCTATCTCCCTGTCTCTCAGTCCTCCCTCTCTTTCTCTGTCTCTTGCTGCATAGGTAGACAGATACAAGTGCACCAACTAAACATTTAAGGAAACCTCTGAAATTAATTTGTAAATACTGTAAATACTATAAAATGTAAAATGAAGGGCTGTACTTTCTTAGGAAGGATTTTATCTGACATTTCTAATTTTAAAAAGAAGAGAAATATTTTAGAAAACTTATGGTTAACATGCGTATCTGTGTATCCTTCAGGCTTTTGTATTCATATGCAAAATGAAGAAAAACCCTTCTCTTTTATAGATGTAGAAGACCTCTCTCTCATACAAGTGCCATGTTTTAGGAATGGTACTAGTGCTCAGACAAAAAAGAAAAACCATGAGCTGCTCCTTCCTCCTCCCACCTCTGCTGAGAGGGACAAAAGGCAGAGATCTTGAGTTGAGAATGAACAATTCACTGGAAACATCAATGACATAAGGAACAGCAAGAACATAAATAGCAAAAATATGAAAAGAGAGGGTGATTTACATACAAAGAGATACTCAACAAGTGACCAACTGGACCCGGCGCCACTCGGTCCCTGAGACAAAGAACAAAATGGCCCCCTGGACCTTCTGTGTGCCACTGACACCTTTTCTTCCCGAGCACAAACCATTTCCTTCATGGAAATGAGAGTCCCTTACTTCTGCCTCCCAGCAGTGGTGTGCATGATGTAGAACAACTCCCTGTGTGTACCCACATGGAGTCAACGCTGATTGACAATGAGATATAAGGAAGACACAGATCTGCTGAACACCATGAAGGAAAATACTGGATTAAATTAGAGTACTGTTTCATTTTATTAGTGAGATCTCTAATCAAATCTCAGCCTCCACAGCTGTCACATTTTAAATCATAACAATGAGCAGTTTGCAAGAGCACAAACTGTATGCCATTTGGACAAGAAAGAAAACAAAAGCAGCACTTAGCCCCTTCAGGTCTATCATGCACAGAAGCCTGCTAGAGCTACTGTATGGTAAGGTGAAACTGCTGAAACACCTGTGGAGGGAATGAATATCAAGTCCTTAGTGCCAAACTTCCCACTTTTCTTCCCCTATGGCACCATACCCTTTGTGAATGTTGATTTAACTGATGAATATAAGCATCCTGCTGAGAATGGAAGCATGGATGGATAACCTACCAAAGCCTGGGGAATGATGGATTTCCATAGAAGATATGTGAGCTGTAGTGGTCTACCAGGTTCCTTGGATCTGAGCAAACCAGGACTACATGTTAGGTATCATCCAGTTCTTCCATATTATTTAATATCATGTTCAATATTTTTAATGTATTCTCATCCTTGCACAGACCTGCAAAATAAAGTGTCAGAGGTGCCATGGGATCCTCAGGAAAATATCCTATTGTTATTGATCACACAGGGTAGATAAGTACTCTGTGACAGAAAGAGTACCTGTTTTAGTTGTTTGTCCACAAGTTACTGTAAGTTTGCTCAATCCGCTGTAGGGTTCTTTTTAGGATAGGTGCCTGAGTTTAAGGATGCTTATCTGTCTGGTTCCTGGTTTCTGTGCTTCTGGTCAGGTGAAATCTTCCAGGGAGAGAGGGACTATGCCCACAAGATCTCTGCAGTGGGATACTTGTGGTGACAGTGAAGAAACAGGTTGGTGAGAGCCAGAGATAAGCACGTGAGTCAGAAGTGGGATTGTGTCCCATCACAACTACAAAAAAGACTTTTCAGTAATGCAGATTAGAAGAAAATAGTGAGTCTTTGGGCAGAGGCTAGCCTTGACTTGCTACCAAATCCAGAAAACACAAGAGAGTGAGCTAAAAATATGGAGACTGACTTGAGTGGTCTTTCCTTCATGCCCTGTGCGGTAACTAGAAAGACTGAATGGATTAGCACATCCTTGCTCTGGATCTGTTTCAAAGAAAAAAATAATTGCAAGTTATTGACTCAATTTCTGATAATTTCAAAGAAAATCATGCCCAAAATCACACTATTCCCAAGTTCAGTGGTCAGGTTTACTGAGAAGCTATGGTACTTAGCTGATAGCTTGAAAACACTGTATTTGAAATGTGTAATGAAAAAACACAGCACATGAAATGCCTGGGGGAGATTGTACTCGTACACAGAACTATTTGGCAGTACATTGCCTATCCCAAAAACTGATGCAGTCATATTAAATGGCATTTCTATGTGTCTCTATGTACATATACGATGCCCTTAAGTATCTTCTTTGCCCATCTCTATTGCCATTTGCTCCTAAAATTAAAAATGCTTGTAACGATTTTTTTAAATTCCACCTCTTGACAAGATGGGAAGAACTGAAAACAACTTTAAAATCTTGCATCTAAAGATGCTCCCTGGAGCAATATATTGTTAGCATGTATTGAAGATAACATCTTCACCAGGGACAGCATAGTGAAATTGAGATGTTGCAAGAGTATTTGGTGGATTAGTGGTTGAATTCCAGTGGTAGAATGAAATGGCTTCTGCTTACAGCATCTTCAAACAACAAAGTACTCAGAGTCCAAGTGACACTCTATAATGACTGGCATACATTGTTTGTCATCTCTCTTACAATGTATTTTTGAACTAATTAATAAGCTGGAACAATTTACTGATATGCAATACTAAATAATTGAAAATATTTATTAATAGTGTTAACAAAACTTTGTTTTCTATCCAAGTGCTTAGTTACGTAAGAGAATAGAGAAAAACAGAGTCTAATTCTTTATATTAATCTTTCAAAATCCATAATAATGAAAAATGCATAATTTATATAGTGTCAGTTCAGGATTTTTTATACCAAATATGCTATTTTCTTTCTGCTTTTGGCAGAGAGAGAAAACAAAGAAGCTCTTGCCTGTTTGCCATTAAACAGAGATTAGATGTTTGCTCTGGGCAATGGTTAAAACAAACCAAACAAGATCCAAACTGGTCAGCTGTGGGCTGCCCCAGCAGTTTTTATATGAGCTCACTTTCTTCAAAGAGATAGTGCAAGTAAGCTGATAATGACAATAAGAAGAAAAGAAGCTTCCAGAGAAACAAGATGGAGCTGTTCAGAGGACTAGGCTTTTTTTTTCCAGAGCTGTGTAGATTTGTTTTGGAAAGGGCCCATCTCATAGAATCACAGAATACCCTGAGCTGAAAGGGATCCAAAAGGATCACCAAAGTCCAACTCCTGACGGAAGGTACTGGTATTTCAAGTTTCATGTGAAATAAAAATTGAAGATATACATCTAAGGAGGCATTAGTCGGACTTGGCCACCAAAGGCTTGCAGTGATCAACTGAAAAGCACCCAGATGCACTCTGCATGTTCCCAACACATCTGCTCTGCTTCTCTCACTTGTGCTTGTTCCTTTCACCTGAGCAAGTGATTAGCGTTACTTAAATGCATGGTTGTCTTACTGTTTCTATTCATAGTCAGTACATGCCTGCCTTGCACACTGATTACAGCTGTTCATTCACAGAATCCCAAAGGTGGCTGCTGAGCTTTATGGTGTTAATTGATATAAATATCTGTCTCCGCAGTATATCTGACATCAGCATCAGTGTTGTGACCTTTAGAGACGGGACAGCAACAATTTACTTATGAAGGGAATCTTAAGACTTTTTGGATCAGAGTACTGAGTGGTCTCCATCTATCATATGGAATGGGTTTTCTTCCCTGAATATATCTAAGATGCTCCTGTTTGGACTTGTTTATTCCACTGTATAGGAAGATTCCCAGTTGTATCCAGAAATAATTTAAAATATTCTTCAAATACTCCTGGTACCTCTTGAATGACTGCAGAGAGCCAGTGCAAAAGCAGCATACACTTAGCAAAACTAGACAAAAAATCAGCAAATAGTTAAGACTTTTTTGCAGTTGCTGCAAAAGTCTTCTCCTAATAACCAAAGATGCACTTAGTTTCAGTACCAGTTTCACACCTCCATAACATTGAAAGCAAGTGAATAAGTACAGGAAGAATTCCTCAACATTATTCATACATTCATTCTACTTGTGATATCAACAATATTAGTGATTTGACCTTACATGAAATTTTCACTTGCATTTTCTATATTAACTGAACAGCAGCTGTTAGCCCAGTTATCAGTTTGTACTCTTGCATAAAACCTTATCACGAATCTTGTTTGTATGTGTTTGCAACAATTATGTCAAGCAGACAAAATATCTGGCTGCCATATTCTCCATTTAGTTGGACAGTTACTGTAGCTCAGCATTGCTGAAAACCCTGGAAACATTTTGAATTAGGGACTGCTGATGAAAGCCAAAGTCCAAATTTTCCCACTGTCATGCTACTCTTCTCAGAGCGCATGGAACCTTGCCTTTGCAGCAAACAAAGGAGAAAGCAATAAATAATAAATAGCATTTTCTGAACTTGTGACTCTCTTGGGTAAAGGATTTCCCTGTGTGCTCTTGTATGTGTGTGTGTGTGATGTGAATAGCTCCTCAGTGCTGAATGACATTTGATTAATTACAGCAATTAGCAATCACTTTGCATCAATCACTGGATGCTACTGTTGCTATAACCCCAAAGTATAGCAAAAGTTAGTAGCCATCAAACTGCATATCTCATGCTTTGTAAGTTCCTTTTGGCCACTATCCAAAACACACTGGTACTCTTCTGGCAACCGAGATGTGAAAGCAGACCGAAACAGCAATTCAGAAGTGACCCGATTCAGCTCACTCTTACTCAGATGTGTAATACATCCAAAACTGCACTGAGAATACAATGGGGCCCATTTTCTTCAGGAAACAGTTCAAGAAAATAGAGAGCACAAACATGACCTGGGAAGTGTTTTTTTTTCCTGAAAAAAATTGCCATAATATTAGCAACTATTTACTTTAAGGAATTGACTTTGGAATTGATAAAGGAATTTGATGTAATATACACTTTTGCCATGTCCTATGGAATTATCCAACTAAATTACATTAATTAGAGCAATTACAATACGTGATGATATATCTTGGAATAAGAGAGCTACTAGGTCTGTCTAGATAATTAGAACAGACCTGTTCAGAACCTTGCATTGTTTCTGCAGAATGTGTTTGCATAGTTCCTGTTCATGGGGAGAAGTTCAGACACTGGTAAATAATTTACAACTCGCACCTTGTTCCTCTTGGGTAAATCTTAGGAGCAAAATTCATTCAGGCCTATGCCTGATCTAATTTGAACTACAAGCAACAGCATCGCTGGACTTTATCTTTACAGCAGTGTGACATTATGTGGATCATATTTATGTTTACTCTGATAAATTTTCATGAAATACATCTACAGAGAGTTTCCCTGATAAACATAAGGTGTATAATTTATTTTTGAAAGGGATATTTTTTGCTGAATATGTCTGGGTATTCTTTATTTATCTTTTTAATGACATTTTGATGAGGAACTTTTTCCTGACCTATCGAAATTTTCCAAAATAATGATAAATATATAAATAGAAAAATATGAAGCCAATTTCTTTACAGACAGTATGAATGCTTCTCCGCCCTGTCCCTGGAGGTCATCCATAAAGGTTTACCTAAAAGCAGATATTCCCTGTAAGACTTACAGTAAACTATGTTTGGAGGTGAAGCAAACAGAATGCTTCAAATTAATTTCAAGTTTTCTCAAGAGAGGGATTTGGAGAAAGGCTATGTATCAAGAGCAAAACCAAGGATATTTCAGGACTTTGTTCTGTTCATACTTATTGTTCCATGGCCATACTAGTAAATGTGAGTTAAACACATAAATAAATATATAGATGAAAAGACATTGAGATTTTACTGTTTACTCTTCCTTGTATGACAGAGTGTTGTTTTCAAAATTTCTAGAATGTTTATTCTACTTGAACAGAGTGGTTTTTTGTTTAAAGTGGTAGGTGGAAGCAGGGTACTCCAGAGATAGGTGCTTTGCTCACTACAAATAAGACAAAGTAGGAAGGCCAATTCCAATTCAGAAATGGAATAGGGGTCTTACCATACAAGCTATTGCTTTTTTACTTGCAACTTCCAGAAAGTGGAACTGTTCAAATTAAATAGAAAAATTATATTGGAAAAAACTACACATAGTTGTAGGGGAAGCTGGTAAACAGCATCTGCATGCAAGATACAGGAATAAGAAATAGAAGGTTTAATTCTTATAAGGATAAAAAGAATGCTCATTGAGGAGCTGCACTTTCTCTAGCATTGGTAATCCATCCTGAAGATAAAAATGTGAGCACAGAGATGCTGGTGTGCAGACTTCTGGGACTAGCTATTGGCAAAAGTGCTCTCTGTATGTCAATCTTGAGTTTGGTTTAAACACTGACAGTCAGAGAGGCAGGGAGGCAACAGAAGAGCTAAAGGCGTAATAAATTGTTCCTGGTTAATGTTAGATAAAATTAAATCACTTTCACAAGGAAGGGTTCACTTGAGACTTTTTGAGGATTGGTGCTTAGGAAGGTACAAGTGGTAGCCTTTGGAAAGAAAATCTGCACAAAGATCTAATGTTTTGATGCAAGGCAAAGAATTTTTAATTTTCTGAGTACAGGAAAAAGCCAAAGGCAAAAATGGCAGCCCGAAGCTCTGCATCTTAGTTCTGACTTTGACAGTTGTCCCACTAGGTATCTTTATCCCAGCATGAGATGTTTATTGTGATTTCACCAAATTAACACAAAACCCATTGAATTTTACTTTCAGTGTTCCAGCAAGGTGCTTAAACATTGCCATTTGGATGCAATTTTAGTTATGCTGTGGTTCAATTGTATGAACATGGGAGTATAAGGTGTGAAAATAAAATGGTCCTTGAAGGGCTGTCTGTGGCAGATGCTTTCCCTGTATGCTCTGTACTTTCTGCACTGGTCAGCTGAGCTGACACATGCAGGAGAGGCTGTAATTCATTGCAGGTGAAAGCTAGCAGCATAATTAGTATGAATTAGCACTAAACAAAAGCAATAAGAGCTCAGGATCTCAGCCAGTTTCACTGAAGCACCGTGGAGATGTGTTAGTTCATATCACCAGTGCAAGTCTTTCATCTTGCCATTCTCAGGCTGCCATTCCCCTTCTCTCTGCTCTTCATTCACTATGGTAACAACACCTCTCAAATCTGCAGAAAAAAATGGTCTACCTATGGCTTCAACATCCATTTGGGTGTAAAACTTTGGACTGGGCAAAGCACTAGAACACGGCAGGGCTTTGTGCTCTGGCGGAGGTTGTTCCTCTCTTTGGTTTGTGGTCCCCGTGGGTTCCACTTGGAAGAACAAAGCTCTGTGGCTGTTCATACATCCTGTGGGAAACACATAGCTGGGAAATACCTCAGGTACCTTTCTCTTCCTGGCCAGCCATGGGATTTGCTTCTTGGGGTCTCAAATGTCAAAATCTAACTTGGATGAGAAATCCTTTCCAAACAATACCACCAAGGATTGCAAAGCTTTTCAGGCAGTGGAGAAGTGCCTACAGTTATTCTCTGGTCTTTTACTTATAAAATACTGCCAGGGGAAACATAAGGAATAGAGGATTCTTTCAGCTTAGCTGATAAAATGAAGAAGTTATAGGAAAAACTTAGTTAGAGACAACAGAAAATTTTGGACTTTTTTTTTGGACTCAGTTTTTAAGATTTTGCTTTTCAAAATGGGGAAGGAGGGAAAGGGAAGACCATCTTCATGGGTCGTATCCATATTTTTAAAATTTTCTTTAAACATATTCCTAAGTGAAAAA
This sequence comes from Dicrurus megarhynchus, assembly GCA_013399195.1. NCBI lineage: Eukaryota > Metazoa > Chordata > Aves > Passeriformes > Dicruridae > Dicrurus > Dicrurus megarhynchus. Next base: position 76,170 of record VXAD01002625.1, on the reverse strand, counting down.
AATGTAGTAAGTGAAAGTATTTTATTAATAAAGGTGTTAGAAAAAAATTATCCTAAAATTTTCTACTCTTTTTGACGGTTGGTATTGACTAGATTCAGTTTCAACTAAGAAAGTAGTTCTTCAGGATACTTCTTTTTCTAGATTTACAAAATGATTTAATGGTGAACATTTTTTCACAAGAGCATTGAGAACAATGTACTTAAATACTTGTTAATGTAAATTTGAATTTAATAAACACTGATTTTATTCCCATGTTATTTATAGATTCTTATTTATGTTGATTTTATTTGTAAGTTGGTTAGATTTGTTTCCAATGATTTTCCAAATTCATGTTTTCTCCATTACACTCCACTTCTGGTATGTCTGCTTCCTGCCTTTATTGACTGAATTTGAAAAAGTTGACTGAAATGCCAGGATTTCAGAATTTTAGTGAGCCAGAAATTCCAATTGAATTTCAGGCCTGTATTTTTGCCTCTTTATTTTCTGTCTGAATTCTCTCTCTCAGAATTACTTTTCAACTTCATGTAGTCCATAATCAAGTGATGGAGAAGCCGAGTACCAACCATTGCACCAGTACACCTTCTACTTGAAAAAAAATAAATTAAGGAAGGTGGTAATGCCTGTGAGGTTGTAGTTAAAGATTCTAACTCTCCATAATGCAGATTCTGAATTTTACATTTTCACTGTTTTTACAAAATATTGATGCTGCACAAGATATGGCATGAAGTCAAAAAACCTGTCAGAAGAAACTGAAAAGATCGGGGTTTTTTCAAAGTTGTGCTAGGAGAAACCCATGGTAAACTTTATCAGCCAGGCAAACCCTAAACTAGCCATGCTTTGCTGGGACTGATGTTACCCAAATTCCATGTTTCAGCTCAGTTGCAGAGACTTAGTCAGTGCCAGCCTCCCACCTTTTCTTTTTTTTTTTTTCCTTGTCTTTTTAAAGCACAGAAGAAATTAGGCTTTCAACTGCTGTGTAACGTGAGTGTGGACCAAGACATAGACATTCCATCTGAGAGTTAACAGAGGAAACAAGGCTAGCTAAAGAAAGAATATTCACTTGTTTTTGAGGATATTTTTCTTGAACTGTTTTCTCATTACCTTTGACACAAGGAGGAACCGCAAATGTGGCTTAATGGATGACTGTTGAGATCCAGCTGTTGTGCATTAGCATTTATCTAAATGACAAAATACCAGAGTGGATCACATGTGCATGTGCAGTTGTCACAAAAAATATTGCTGTCTATCCAAAGCTTTTTGGAGGCTGGTGTTTTGTGTGAAAAATAAATATACATCTTTTGTGCATGAAGCTAAGTAGAATATAAAGTCTGAAATCTTAGATAACACATAGGAAAACTTTTGCATTTATCAGTCATTTCTGAGGAGGAAAATAAAATTGTCCTTATATTAATTATAAAATTACCTAAACTTCTTCAGTCACTCTTTCCTGAAAAGGCCTGGAAGACTTTTTAGGTTTTTGCGTGATTCTGGTGACAAGAAGATGAATGGTATTTCTGTACGGAGATTCACAGTTGTGCTCAAAGAATCGTAAAAATTATTCCCAGAGAAGTAAATAGCCAATGACTGCAATATAAATATCTGCTCTAAGTCCAGAAAAAGATTTACTATTCTGTATCATGCTTTGTGAAAGGGAAGCTTCACAGGAGACTTAAGTATTTTCTGCTGCTAAAATGGTCTTACTGCTAATTTTCTTGTTTTAATGGTGCACATAACATTGCCTTTCCAAATATGATGGCAAGTAAGCTGGTCTCTGTAGTCTCTCCGTATTAAATTACTGCTCAGTTACACACCCAAACCCAGATCTCCATTCTGATCTTTAAGACTAATTTCCTTGCAGTTACTGTGGGAAAACCAACATGTCATTCTTTAAAATCTCTTCTTTCTGAGTGTTCTGCACTGCATAGTTGACATGAGAGTGCTGATCTACCTCTGGCATTACCTGACTGACACAGAGATTGGATTTAGCTGGCAGTAAACTGACATACAGCTGATGTTGCTATCACCTTACGTTCTCAACTTCATATCCTTGGTGCAAGTCACTACTTTTAAGCACTAAAAACAACACAAAGGATGAATATAAGTCATTTATACAACCTAACTTTTCACCTTTTGAAATCTATCTTCTCACCTCTTGAAATTATTTTAAATATCTTTGTAGTATCATCCACTTTTCTACCAGAGTTTTACACTATTATTTACATTCTGTCTGTCTGTCCATGTATCTCAGGGCAGTAAAAGTGACAAGCAGAAATCCTCCTGTTTTTATTATGTAACTGTCTTCTTCTGGCAGCTGGCTCCAACGTGCACCTCTGTGAATGTTGCCATGGAGACTCCAATTTAGGAGCAACTGGATTTGAGAATTTCCAGCCCAGCAATATGTGACAAAACAAATACAGAAATTAAAGTGGTGCCTGCCCTTCAGATGGCAGTCAGGCAGGTCTGTTAGACCAGGCTGGAAGTGGGGCTGGAGAGGGAAGAATGTTGCTTGCACAAGCGATTAATTAATGCATTACAGTTCTTGTTATTATTCGCTACCATTTTGCTTTTCTCCCCAGGTGCTTTAGGAAAGAGAATTAATGTTAAATGATAGCTCTTTCTGACTAAATTACTGCAGTAGCAACCAATGCACACAATTTCTACCTTTCCCTTGAAAGTGAGCCCACTATGTGCTCTGCCCTCAGGATGATGATTCACTAATGCACTAGTTTGTACATCTGACTTTATAGGTATTTGTCTCCTGATGACGCCCAAAAATATTTGCTTATTTTTAGTTCTGTGCTTCCATGTTGTTTCTAGCCCTTCTCTCACAGAAGACTTTGACAAAATTTATTGACTACAAGGACTCAAGAAAAAAAGGCATTGAGGAATATCCTACTAGCATATTAACACAGGGAGCTAGCACTTATAATTTATTTCTTTTCTAGATTAGGGGTAAACCTAATTTAGAGCTAGCACTTATAATTTATTTCTTTTCTAGATTAGGGGTAAACTTAATTTAGTATGATTTCTGGTATAAGTTATTTACCCCTAAGGGTAAATAACTTATACCAGAAATCATACTAACCTTTGCCTCAGCATTTCACAAGACTTAGTTTATAGGCAAGACTTATTTGACAATATTCTTTCTGGGATTAAATAAACATTTATTTGAAGAGGTGTATCTGTAAATTTTCCATGTTTTGGTTTTTATTATTTTGCTTTGCAACTCAATATCCTGTGAGTTTTGTTCCATTTGGTAGAATGATTGACAGAGTTTTGGATTAACAACTGCTGTTTTCTTGAACACTGTTATGAAAAAAAAGACAAGACTGGAATTTAGTTTAAAAAATGTAAGTAACAGAAAAGTTGGGGTTTTTCCACTGATATTATTATGCTGGTGTTGATCTTAGTCCAAATTTTTAATGTAGGTCTAACTTCTCTTTGACAAAGTCCTTTTTAAGAAAGAAAGATGGCTTGCTTTGCTGACAGAAAGTAATGATGGTGCTACTTTATTACTTGTTTGAAAAAATTAGCACCAGTGGAAAATGCATGTTGTAGTCAATCAGTTCTGTATTGTACTTTCAGGGAACAAATGTTCTTTAAATCTTTAATTGAAAATACAGTCAATATGAAAGACCACTGTACAAACGGAGGTAGGAAGTTAAAGCTTCCTAAGAACAGGATCTACTGAGGCTGCCAGCACATGACCCAGAAACCCGGGTGACTAAGAGCTCCTTGAGCAGTATGGTTACATCGATCACTCTTCCAGAAGAAGGGAGGAGGAACAGGCAGCGAGGGATCTTCAGTGACCTGGCCCTACAGAAGGGTCATAATTCAATACTCCCTTCATCTCAGATCTTGAAACTTAAAAGCTGTCTCTCTTGCCTTAGAGATTACAGAGGCTTCTCAATGCTGAAATTGTGTCCCAAATAGCCTCTCCTTTTGGGGCTCCCTCCCTCTGTATCATACTGAGATTCCATGCACTTCTCTGTCATAATGCCTTGTGGTATTCCCACAACACTCCCCTGAAGAAGCAGTGGTCACCAGAGCACACAAGTGACACAAAGCCAAACAGGTCAATGAAATGCACAGATGTGTAACTGCATTTGAGGGGGAATATGTTCCCATAAGAATGTTCAAAGTAAGAGCAGAGAGCAAATGTCTTAGCAACCTACCTCACCAAGATTCATCTTCCATCAGTCCACTGCTCTAAATCAGCAAATGCTCTTTTATTCCAGCAAAATTGTTTAGATGATGGTTCACATTCCCTAGGTAAATGGTAAATAGGTTTGCTTTGACAGGAATGAAAGGCTGAAGATATTCAGTATTCTGTGCACAGTCAGGCAGGATCTAGAAAGCTGAAATATAAAGGAAAGCAAGGAAGCACTCCTCTGCTACCTGGAACTTCCTCAATTGCCTTTATCAGCAATACTGTAAAATTTTTTTCTTCCATTACCTGCAAGTAATGGAAGAAAAACATGAAGAAGTAACTCAGCAGTTCATTGACTACTAACAGTGGATAAATTATTGAGACTTATTGGCAAACTCTGTATATGACCCCATTGCCATAACTTACTATGAAAGAAGTTTACAGGCACAATAAGGCTGGTCCAGAAATTTTAAGATACAACGGTTGATAATATATTGATATGTAATTTATGTTTTGCTAGCTGAAATAGTCTGTGGCTTCCTGAAGTCTTTGTTACCTGAATAGAATTAAGAAAATCTAAGTTTGTGTTACAACAGAGTCTACCATGCATTTATTTTTCTAACAACATGTTTTGCACTTTTTCAACTGCTTGAAAATGCGCTATTTAAGTCCTGAACAGGTATATTAGATTGGGCGATGAGATCTATTCAAAACTTCAAGTAGGATTCTCTATTCCGTATTTCCTTTGTTCTACCAGTTGGGGATGTTCTAAAGTTTTTTCTTCTAAAGTTTGAAGTTTAGAGAAGCTTAACACCAGCTATTTGTACCCTGTCATCAGATGGTTAGCAGATACCAGTAGACTTTGTTCCATGAGCAGAAAATCTTTCCTGCTGTCTCAACAGAATTGGCTCCTTGCATCTGTGCCAGCAGACCATGGTAGAAGAGAAACAAATGAGGGAAAGCATATGCCAGACCTCATGGATCTTGGCTTCTTGTCGTTCCTCCTCAAACAGTGTAATACCAAGCCAATCTGTAACTTCTGTACCCTTGACTGGCCTCAGCCTTGCATAAAGTCTAGGAGACTTAAAAGCTCTTTTTATAAAACTTCACGTGTATTTCCAACACTATATATGTTTTTGAGAGAAAATAGTCATTAAACATAGTATTTGTTGAGATAATGGCCAGAAAAGAGTTTATAGTAAAAACATAAGATCATGTATGCTTCACAACACAGGAAAGCACAAATTCTTTCTGCATGTTCTAGGAATGTATCAGGCTGGCAAATCATTGTAATGGAAGTGCACAACTCATGAATGAAATCATTACATATATTTAAAGCCAAAGAAAACAACTATATTTGCAGACCTTCCTCCTAGCCTCTCATCTATTTAGTTCAGTCTGTCCCACTAAGCATTAATATTAAATTTGCTGCTTTTTCCAAGAATATTTCCAAGTCTTCCACCACTAACTTAAAGAGTCTAAATGATCTTCGTCATCAAAAGTAGAAAAGCAGATGAGATGGGAAAATAATATTGGAGACAACTATATGAACTAAGACAAACAACATTGTTTTTGAATATGAATAAACTTTTTTTTTTTGTTCTAACAATGATACTCAGAAATCAAATGAATACTTTCATAATGACATGAACAAACGTGTAGAAAAATGTTATCAGTGATTCAGAGCAACTGACTTTAAAACAGATTACAGGAATATGTAAATAAGTACATGCATTAGGCAATATCAATGTTTACTTAATCATGTGCAGAGCACTTAAACTATAATAATAATTCATAGCTGTTTATAGGTAATCAGAGCAAAACCTAAGTAACACACATCAATTTGATAGCAAAAGAGTATGTATAATGCTTTTAGAAATATTCATTCAAATCATATGCAGTTAAATGTTACAAATTGGATTACAGATGGTAGAAGAATCCTTCAAAGACTTGCAAATTTAAATACACAGAATATATACACCACGGCTTTTGGATAACTCACTGTACTCATTAATGGATATAATCAATATAATGTTTTTAGAATGCATCTTAATATTTGGCTATAAACACCAAATTTCTTTTTTATGTCTATTACAAGGCCAGGATCTATCAAAACCATGCAGTTCCTGATTGATTGATGCAATTTGTAGGAAAAATAACATTTTTTTCTCCTTAGATTGTAATATCCAAATCAAGAGGCTTATGGAGTTTTGGGAAAGTAAACACAGAATGATGGGGGGCAGTGAGAGTATATGTAGGCTTAGTACAGGCAGACTAATCTAATAAGATTAGATTGTATTGCAATAGTCATGAGATAAGACACTGTTTCTGTGTTTTGGGTTTTTTTCCTGTCCTTTCTCTTTAACCCACTAAGTCTTTCTCGATCCACAATTCTTTAAAAGCATACAACAGTTTCTATGTACATTTCTTGTTCAAGTCAACAGTAAAGGAAAAAAATTGTATAGAAAACACTTGTTTGGTTAGGTCTTTTAATGAACACCAAAGAAAATAATTAAGAAAAACATAATAAATAATTAATAAAAAACATAAGAAAAAACTGCAGAAAATAGTTCTGAGTAAATGTATTTAACAGGAACTTGGTGAAAGAAAGCAAAAAGCAGTATCAGCAAAGTAAGTACAGGGAATGTGAAGTGTTGGGAGGAAGCAAAAGAAAGAGAGTATAAATGAGAAAAAAATGGTTTGGGGAAATTGAGAAGAAAACAAAGGCATCAGGAGTATTTCTGGCAGGATCCATGAGTTCAAACATATTACAGATGTAATAAAACCTACAATTATATCCTAATTATAAGACACATGTGAGAAAATATGTAATAATGATGAAAAGGAAAATTAATTCAATGAATACTTCAGTATGTTTAAATAAAGTGAGAATTTACATTTTCATGTGGTAAAGATGATGAATTCAATCACTTGGTGTGATTCATCAAGACCAAAATGCTTTCTGGGATGCATGAATATGTTTGAAGTTCTTACATGCTGTCTTTGTTTTACGTGGTAAATTGAGATTTTTGAAAACTAACAACTGTTGTGTTTTAGGACCAGCACTCCTGCTCCCTCTGCTGAGAGAGACAAAAGGGTTGAGATAGGAAAAATTTACTGGAAATGGCCATGAGGTATGAAGATGAACAGCAACAATATTAATAACAAAAGTATTCAAAAAGAGGGTGATTTAAATGGAAAGATTGCTCACTGCTTGACCTGACCTGGTGTGGCCCCAAGATAATGAACAATGGTGCCTGGACCCCTGTGCCCATGCTTTCTTCTTGGCTGCTCACCACCCTTGCTCCATGGGAAAGGAACATCTCTCCCTCTAGGAAGAGAGAGGAAGTACCTTTTCCCTGCGCCAGCCATGATGGAAGATGGTGTGGAATAACACAAGGTCTTGGCCATGCCCACACAGCTCCAGGCTCTGTGAAAAATTAATCCTGTCCTTGGCCGAAATCAGGACAACAATTATGACATATTTATTTCAATAGCTCTTAAAATTTTGTTTGGAACTGCAGAGAGCAGAAAGAAGGGAAGAAGAGAGGAAGGGAAAGCAGTGCTCACCACAATTCCTAACAGACTGAAAATTTTCTTCCCATTGCCAACACCTAAAGTGGGCTCACAGAGTTGGTTATAAATTGGTTATTATGGTAGCAATACCAGGTGAATTAACTGAGAAGCTGATAAAGAATAATATTAATAAAGGACATTAAAGGACAGAAACATTATATCAACTCCATTCTGCTTATTGCATTTAGCTTACTGCTCCATGATATCTTAATTAAAAAAAAAAAATCACATGCAAGACCAGCAAAATTCAGGCAAATGGATTAATAATTAGTCAACTGATTTCTCACAGTGGGGAAACACACTGAACTGAACTAGTAGAGGCTAGCAGTGACAGAAGAATATAAATTGAACAATCCTGATTCAAGAATGAATGTGACAGAAGATATATCTCTGAATTCAGCTTTGTTCAAAGAGATACTAAAATACAAAGACCACTTCTTATATGTATGTACTTCAAAAAGCTGGAATTGAAAATAATGAAATGGAAAAAAGAAATGGTGTGTGAAAAAGCCATAAGAACACTTTAAGGGCTAAAGATATTTAGGTTTATGAGTTCTGCCTAATTAGAGTACTAAAATTAAGACCATGAGTTGATTTGAGCATACCATATACTTAGCTTTGCTAGATAAGGCATTAATCCTTCAGTGTTTAAAGCCAACAACAAAGATGGCTGGGATTTAATGAAACATGCTGAAAATGGAATAGCAGTATTTTCCTTATGACTGAGTATGAATAAACATCAGAACATGTGAGATGGGTTTTCTGTCTTTGACTGTCTTCAGCTCAGACTCTTAGCCTTTCTAAACACCTCAGTTTTTGCTCTCGGTGAAGGAAAGACTAAAATTTGATGGTCCGTGTTATGAAATGCATTAGACTAGTTCTGATAAACATTTTTGGTCTTAGAATATGAGTTTGAGAGCTTAGTAAACAAAGGAAAATACAGAAATAATGTCACCATTGTTAATCAAAGCAGCATAACAGAGAACATGAGACTGCAGTTCAGGCCCAATGAGCCCTGCATCAAGTCCAAAGACTTGCAGTTAAAATACAGCATATGGTGTAATCGTCCCATTCCTGGAAAAGTCAGAAGTTTAATGGCAGCGTTTTTGTATACATTAAATTGTGGAACTGAAACAGAGTCCCAGCTTCAAGGTTTCAGTACATGCCAAATTGCTATCCATGCCAGTATCAGACACAGTGTGATCATATGCCCCGAGTAGCCTCAGGTCCCCATGGCTCCCACCTTCAACAGGAGCAGGAAGAAAGCTGCAACATCAGCAGCAATTTGGATAACCATGGATTATAGTGGGTGCTACACATGGATTACAGTGGGTACTACAAAGCATGCCTGAACCCAAAGCTAGTTAGGAGATTCTGGTTTCAAATCAATTTCCTTACCACGGTGCAATCATAGCTTTGCTATCAAACTCCACTACACCTGTCAGTATCTTTTACTGTAATTTGATTGGTCACCTGCTATTGGTGTTAGTCTTCCCAGGAAATATGTGGAAGCTGATGTATCTCAGTACTTGAGGCAGCATTGAAATCTGTTGCTGTACTCCCCAAACACCCACAGAAATATATGCCTGAGAGCCTGCATTGCAGAACACCTGGTATACATTCTGCACAGTATATATTTTAACGTGTTTAACTGGAAAGATTATTTTCAGTCCTACTTTACATATTTTACTTATGATCATAAACTTTCATCAGCATTTAGTAACATGATGTCAAGGCAATATGGCATATGCTTTCTAATAGAAATCACAAAGTCTTGCATTGAAGTGGAATCTACTTTAGAGACATCTGCCTACTTAGTGTGTTATAAACAGAATATATCCTTTTTTCTTCTGCATGAAGGATTACATAAGTACTTTTTTCTAGTATATTTAAAGGGCTTAAAATCAATACTGTAGCTGGATGTTTTAAGAATACCAACACAGGAATAACTTCCCCCACTTAAACCAGACATTATTATTAAATATTATTTATTGTTCCTCAGGTTACATTCATGATTGGTCTTGTCTACTTCTAAGTCTAGACTTTTGTTTTGCCTACTGTAGTAACATAAGACAATGACCATTAAAGGTGATTATTTAAATCAATTTTACTTCTAAGAACGTGACACATACTTCTTATCCTGGCTACTGTGAGCTACCAAACCACAATTAAAATCAGGAGTTAAACTGAAAAGTGACACTCTGCATGTAGGACCTTAAATTAGCTGCCAGGTTATGTCAATACAGTCATAAATTGCCTGAGTCAAGGAGTGGACTGAAGCAGCCATCTCTATCGACTCTCCATTCATCTGCACTGACAGCAATATGTCAGCCTGGACAGGCTCTTGTTTTACATGACTCTTGCTTTATATGACCTAAGATGCTTTACGAAGGACCCACTTGGTGGCTCATCTGGACTAGATGATGTTATTGCAAGACAAACAAGTTTTTTTTTGCTGGGAGGGAGGCATGTCTAGGACAGGACAGTAATTGTTCCCATCCACATCATGACCTGATGGTGCTATTGGCTCAGATGTTCTATAGCATGATCCAAACATTGAATGTAATTACAGCCTGGCACTGAGTGTTCTGATCATGAGTCTCTAAGCTCAAGCTTAGTCACAAGCTTCAGACATCACATAACTACCCTTATATCTTGTACGTAGTCTTGGGAAACTTGTGCTCCTGGCACTTAAATAGAGGACTTGATTTCCAGAGATGTCAATCATTTAGTGATTTCAGTGATGTTCACTGAGGAGCTGGTACTCAGAATTTTTAAAAATAGAGGCATTAGAATTCAAGTGGCTAAATATGAACGTAACAGTTTAACTACAGGCAGAAAGTGTTTGACTGTCTCTTCTTTCATTTTCCCTAATATTAAGGGAAGTAATTTTTTCTCATTATAATAATGATTTTAGTAACATACCATTAAGATTCAGTCAAGCAATTGGTACTCCTGTTGCCAGGCATTTAAGTTACGCTTACAGTGCAGTACCATATAGAAAAAAAGTGATAATCTCCAGAGAAACTGTGCTGAGACCTGAAAATATTATGTACTTTATTATTCAGCATTTTTTTTGTGAATTTTAAATCCTACCTCTGATATGCAGCCTGCATGTATTCATTATTCTACATAACACAAAGAGTTCCACAGGTCACTGCAGGTGGAAGGACTTTCACAGGTCATTCATTAAAAGGATCAGCTGTTGCATCATTAAGTTTTAACATCATAATAGTTCTCTGTGTTTATATTCGCAAATTCTTTTCTCCTACCATGCCAATTTTTTCATGTATTTTAACATCTTTACTCAATCAAGAAAAGCTTCTTGTTAAAAATGTGCATGTACAGTTGCAGGTTTATAATAAGTTTGCTATTAATGTTGCAAAAAAGCCTTTAGCTTTTTCATCAAAGAACTTTTATATGAGGCCAAATCCTGATCTTCCTAGTCATGAAGGAATCCCTCTTGCTCTACATTGAAGTAATCCTATGAGTAAAAATAAAATTTTTTCAAGATAAGTCGGGGGACAGGAAGTTTTCTCTAAACATTTTAAACCTTCAATAACTTCCCTATTTTGTTTCTATTTGTTTCTATTTTGTTTCTATTTCATTTTTAAAACATTTGACTAATGCTGTGGGTAGCATGAAATCGTTATTAGAGTTCTACATGAGTGCTTTTTTCAAAGAACATTGCAAACCACTACAGTTAGCTCTGGCTAAGTCTGGAAAGAGACCATCATATCACAAACCAGAATTTATCTCTTTGAGACTATTCAGTTTGCAGTTACCTTGTTTCCAAAACATAAAACACTAAATGCAAATAAAAAAATCACTGGCAAGCTGGTGCTGAAGAAACAATGACATTTGAAAAATAAAAATACCCTTTCAAATTTTACTTAAGAAGTCATAGCTGCTAGGGAAAACCTTGCTGCCAAGATAATTTTAGAATCAACCCTTAATATTTTCTGTTCCTACATAAAAGTATGAACACTGAACACTCAGAGCCTACTGTGCTGTCAAACAATCCAAGGCAAACTATGCAATACATTGTTGTTTCCTAAATGCTAGCCTGTAGGAGACAGAAGAACTATTTCAAATCTTCTTTGAAATAATCAATTCCTCTGACAAATGGAATTTTGAAGAAGAGTCTTAAAGAGTGATTGTACTTTTTCTCTCAGAAAACCAAATTTCACTCAACAGAAAAGAGAAAGCTTAGAGAGCTTAATATAGCTTCTATATAAATACAGTCAATAACAGTATACTTGTGATGACTGCTCAGTTATGCAGATAGAGATTAAGAAATTAGAAATTATTTTTTTTTCAGATCTGTCATATCTGAACGGTAGGACGAAAGGTCTCTAACTATGTTGGAGTCCAGAATGCAGAGAATATCGCTCTGCCTGTTTTGAAGAATAAAACCCCCCTGTACACCAACATTTCTGACCTTCGACCGTGAAGAAAATTGTATACCCTCACAGAGGAGTTGGAATCTGCGTGGGCGTGAACTGGATGATGAGATATTGTGTAAGGTTGTTGCACGGTAAAAAATCTAGGCTTATTAGGTTAGTTAATATAGTAAACAGATAAAAGCAAAAAAATTCAAAATGGAGGATGATAGTTGTCTTTTGAGCCTTCTTCCTTCTCTTTCTACCCTCCGTTCTCTGCAGTAAAAGTAGTTTGGAATGATTGGATAAAAATTCTGCAGTTCCTGTTGATGTGACAGGGTGAATTATTGAACATTGGTAGAAAAAAGAAAATATCTTTCATTTTAAGTTTTAATTGGATAATTTACCTTTAAAATAGCTTGTAATCAAGATTAAGGGGGCCATTCTTGGCATTCTTTGCTCTGTGCTGTACTACGCTAGCAGTCATATTTCTCTGATAAGACTTAATAAACAACTATCTACAAGCGAAGAAAACTGAAGGTCCTATTCTTCACGGCGCCTGGCAAAAGGTATTAAAATTTCCCTCATCAGGGGAAAGAAAATAATTTAAGGCACGGAAAGTGTCATAACTAGACCAGCACTTTAGAAAGGAAACATTCAATTAAGAACTTGGAAAGGATCAATATGGTTTTGTGTGATGATATGGAAGTGGCATATTGCGAACTGTTGGCTTTTAAATCTAGAGAAAGATGGGGAGAGGTAAAAGAGGTGGAAATTCCGATGTTTTCTTAAAAACTACATACTTTCTTGTATTACTTTAAAAGGCAGAAGGAATTTGAGAGGTTAACAGAGGTGTACCAAAGATTCTTGCTTAGTGTATCCATCTTTTCTTACAGTGTATCCATCTTTTTTAATCTACAAAAATACAGGATCACAGATTTTTATTCTAGACGCATGTTACAGACTGACCTGCATAAATCTCTCATCTTAGTCTGAGTATTTAAAAATGAATATGATTGGAAAGGTCTACTGTGTCAATGGGAATTAGAGTATTAATGGCATAAGGGGATGCATTTTGTACAGCTCATTATGAATTTGAATATTTAAAAAATTATAACGTTTTACAATGCTTTCTACCCATAATGATAATGAATATAAAGTATGAATAGAAAAATGGTCATGCATAATACTTGCTCTTTATTAACCTCAGTCCCTGAGCATTTCAGTTTTAAAATTAGTTTCTTTTTCTTCTAAAGCTAATGTCATAGCACAAAGCCATCCCAATATAAGCATTACTGAAATAAATACCTGTTGAATTCTACTTATTTTTTTTAATTATGTCATTCAGACTTTGTGACAAATAAAACCCAGTTGTAGAGTTCAAATTTTCAGAATATGGATTCTGAAAGTGAATCAGATGGTAGCTTTTCATGTGGTTTTAATGACCATTTTAGCAAATAATAAAAAAATCAATGTCTTTAAACAGTGTCAGTGTTTTTGTCTCTGAGACATCTGCACAGTCCACATCTAATTTAAAATTTTTTTCCTAAATGTGAAAGAAAATACAGGGGAGCTTTGTCTGGCTTGATACTCAGATCGCTTTCAGGAACATAAGAGCTGTTCTGCCAGCTGTGAGTCACACCCTAGATTTTAACAAGAGTGACCCAGGAATTGTGCTGAAAAATACCTCTATTTTAGGACAGCTGGGTTCTCTGGAATATTCTTCCTATAGATACTCTTTGTCAATTGACCTATAATAGGTCAGGCTTGTTCTGGAAAGATATTGGCTGCACAAAATAACACACAGATAAAAAGTGGTCTAATCATAAACAAATGGAAGTAAAAACAGAACAGAAGGGAGACAACAGGAGGTGATGGCTTCAATTTAACTCTTTCCTATTTTGTTGGAAAATGCTGAGATTAACTGGATTAGCTGGATCTTAAAATATAAATGAGTATTAAGTGAGATCAAAATCTAACTGGTAAATGAGGTGGTCAGAGTAGAAGAGGCATCCTGGATTAAAGCAAAGAGATACGTGTGAAATACAAAGAGTTGAAGCTGATGGAGAAGACTGTGGAAAAGGAAATGGGAGGTAGCTAAGGGTTACAGACAGGAATGGTGTATGCAGAGCTTAGAAATGAAAGGATGTTTTGAAGCAGCTGCTCAGCATTGTGCCCAGGCAGTGAAGGGGCAAAAAGAGCCATGGCAGGACCTGCATTCATGGGAGCTCAGTCTGAGGAGCTGAACATCCTCCAGAGGCTCACAGCCTTCAGGAAGAGCAATTGGTTTTGTTTTCCAGAGACATGGACTTTAAAACATCTTTGGTGATTTGGTCACAATCTCAACATGGGAAATAAAGAGAAAAAAAGCATGATGAATTCATTCTCTCTTTGATAAACTCTTAGTTTATGTTGCACTTACCAAACTGAAGTTTTATGTGCTGAAAATTCCTAGTTATATGGCAACAGAAACCAGTAATATTGTTAAAATATTGCAATAGTTTTCAGAATTGAAATGTGACAGATTCTGTTACCACTGCAAAGAGGAAGATTAATAAAAAGAAAGGTATAAAATAGGAATAGCAAGAGTGTTTGGGTAGCTTGTCAAGGCTTGCTTCTATCATTCTAACACAAAAAAGTGGAAATGAGATGAATAGTGGAGTGCAATTAAATTCCAGTCTTCATTCTCTCTTCAGCTTTTCTCTTACTTGCTTTTTTGCAAACTGTACAGGATGCATATGATTAAATATACACTGTATTTGAGCCTGATTGTGAATTTATAAATCAAGCAATTTTTATTTGCTTTACTCTGTGAAATGTGGTAAAGTATGTGCATGCTATATGAAGTGCTAACTGAGGAATTTATATTCCACTTGACAGCACATTAGCACTAAACATTTGTTTGGCTTTTATAAGATCCTTTTCTGACCAAAAATAAAACTGAACTAGAAATTATATTCAATCATATACCAAACCAGCCAAAACAAACTCTTCAGAACTCTGACCCTTGGACATGCTCATTAACAGGTACGATATTTATTTCATTCTATCTACAGCCTTTGGAAATGAAATACATTACATTACATTACATTACATTACATTACATTACATTACATTACATTACAAACATTTAGTGTGGCTTGTCCCTACTTTCCAATATCTATCTTACCCCGCTCTTTTTTCTTTGAGAAGTGTGAATTTACAGCAATAGGGTTGCTTCTTTTCCCCAGCCCAGTTCTACAGCTTCTGTAAGTTTTCTCATTTGTCTGTATCCCAGTTATAATTTGTCCACTTTGGCTCAGACAAAGAAACTATTAACATCCCTGGAGTCTCTAAGATCCATCTCTGTGCCCGCTCTTAGTCCCCAGAGTGAAAGACTGATACATTTAGGTTTCTTTCTGAGCCTCTCCCATCTGACGATACTGAATGTTTGGGAGAGGAGGAATGGCTTTGCTCTGTCCAGGAAACTAAATGTAAGTTCCCCACAGAGCAAGGTCTCCCTCAGATAAATAGATTTCTCAATTATTACAAAAACCTAGATGGAACTATTTGTTGTAATTGGGTTTTGCTTTTAGAAGCAGCAAAATATCAGAATATTTTACTTCAGAAGCGTTTAATAGTTTGCTATGAAAGTTACATAGGGATGACACGATCATCTCAACAGAACTGGTACAGTCAACTCAGCAGCTCCCAGAAAATATGAAGAAAAACTGTGGAGCTGAGAACTGTAGTTACCTACTCCCTTGGTATGGCTTCTAGCTTGGAGGCAATTTGGAACCTGAAAGACTCAAGTTTCTGGGAACTTCAGGACCTACAGAAAACCAGGAAATCTGAGGTGCTTCTTCAGTACCTTCTCCATGAAGACACACATAAACCTGCAGAAAATGTTTCTGAAAGACAAATAAATTGTGATCTTCTGGCAGCAGCTGCCTGTGGAAAAGCACATAGGAAGCAGAGACCAAAAGCAGCTCATGTGCTGGAGGTATCCTCAGCTTACAGTAAGTAAAACTCCAGAACCCACTTTAACCTGATCTAACCTCACTTAGACTGCTGGGAAGACTGCATGGAGCCTAACATCCTGAAAACTAAAACTTTACAGACTATCGAGTTACTACAATGCAGAAAAACATTTAATTTCCTTGCCTGTTTTATAATTTTCTGTAACTTGTTATGGTTTTATTGCATTCTGTTTCCCTGGTTTTTATTATAATGAACCTCAGGAAGGTCTGAACTTAGTTCAGCTCATGGGCTATTTTGTTTTATCTCATAGATGCAGTAGAGTGAATCATAACCAGCTACTATACACGAAACAAAAATTTTCATTTTGAACAAAAATTTTCTTAGAAAACATATCCCAAATCAAGCTTACTATATATTATATGTTATCCATATGAAAATCAGAAGCACTCAGGCACTTAATTTCTTTTTCTATTCAACTGTCCACACATCCTACCCCTGCCCTCATCCTCAAATATTTCTCCTGGGCTAGGAAGCCAATCAGAGAAGTACATGTTATTTCCCCTATGAATAGGTCTGGTATTTAGAAAGACAGATTTATTTCTGTGTTAAGAGTATCTCTAGCACCTCTCCAGAACATTTTTAGGAGTTTTTGAGGATGTGAAAGGCAGTAGGAAACTCATATCAGTCAACTCAGTTAGTTAGATTCCCAAAAGACGAGAAAAATATGCACTTCCACATGATATCTTCAGAGTAGAATCTTAACTTCTTAGTTCTACTGATATTTTCTTATGCCATATGTCTCTAATGCCTAAATATTACTTGATCTCTTTTCCCATTTCAAGTGCTCTGAAGAGTCTTGTCCCACACAGACAATGTATCGAATACAGAACCCCTCTAACTTAAAATTGTTGGGAACTGGACTGGATGAAGTTTTATTCTGTTTATCTGGTTTTGCAAATGCAACTCTTAAATGAGTTGGTGTGATCTTCAACATGATCTTGCTATAAACTGGTTTCAAACTTCAGGGTTTTTTTGGGGTTTTTTTTGGTTTTTTTTTTAGTGAACAGGACATAAGAAAAAATTCCATTCTTACCCAATGTAGCATACCTAGGCTCAGCATTTATCTTTGTTTTTTTTTGGCGGAGGAGAGTTGAAAGACTGATAATTCCCATGCCAATATAATCAACAAAATGGTGGGCAAAGTGTATTCATCTTACATTTCCTCTATACCTAATTCACCTGAAATATTTTGTCCAAGATCACCGTATCAGATACTTTTACAGGTGGACTACAGATATACTAGGTTCAGTAAATTTGTAGTCATTAAACTTATTCTGACAAAATCTACCTGCAATAGAACTTTGTTGCATTTTTATCCCATACTCTTATCACCACATCCTTTGCTGAGCTTCCCTTAAGAATCTGTTCTACAATCTTGAGTAATAGTAAGGTCGACTAATTGAGACTTTCCAGCATATACTGTATTGGTTATTCTACTAATCAGAGGGAAAAGAAAGGTATCACCTTTATCAGAAATAGGATGCCATTTTGTATTTATGATGGGACAGGAGAGATGATGATATAGGGTCACCCTTTCGTCTGCTTTCTTGCCCATGAGGATGTATTATTCTTGAGTGTGAAGGAAGAAATCTGTCCCACTAAGGCACATTTCTGTGAGATTATTCCAAGAAGGTCCCTGGAGAAGACAAAGTTAGCTACCCTGAAATCCAAGGGCTTGATCCTACTCAGCACCCTGCTTCCTCCTCACAGGATATTCAACTCTATGATCTTTTGGTCGCTGTAGCCATGCTGTCCTAAGCCTTCACATCTCCAACCAGATTTTCCTTACTGGTTACTATAAGGTCCAACAGCACATTGGTTCCTCCACCACTTGTACCAAAAAATTGTTGTCGATGCTTTCCAAATACCTCCTGGATTGTTTGTGCCTCCAGGCCTCTTCTTGTAGACTTCTAAAGCTATTTAATCAGTATGGATGAAGAGCTTTGTTTTCCAGAGACTTAGAAACTTGTTATTGGAAGAGAGAGGAATAAAAAGGGCAATATTTGAATAGTAGAAGGTATCATTCAGAAGATGTGAGATCAGAGTACTAGTATATCTGCTTGGTTGTGTATGTATAATTAAACCTGTATTCAGATTTTAGATATTGCCAACTCAAGTATCCTGTTCAAATTTCCACGTGTAGAGTTAATCCATAGCTGTTGTAAAGTGATGAAATTCCACTGAGACTCCCAGTTTGTTTGAGGATCTGAATCAGAAGTGAATCTATAATAAATTAATGAGATTTTTTAAATTTTCTAATTTGCACCTTGAGTGTGCTAGATTTCCAGGAAGCCTTTTTGCTACTATATTATAGAAGCTAGAACTGTTTCTTACTTTCAGAAAAGACTGGAATGTTGGCTAATATCTTTCATGTGCATGTACAGTAGAAAATTGTTATTATTATAACAAAATATATATTTAGGCAAAGTATTTCTCATTTATTAATTTAAATATGGAAAACTACGCATTTAAAATCTGGGGGACATTTAGAGGAATAGTATATTGGCACAAAATGTGCATATTATGAAATCTATTGCACTATTTTATATATTTCTTTGAGAGTAAACTCATTAAATGTATTCCTTTTGTTGCAAAGTTCTGCGGCTTGCTTGCAGTTGTCATCATTACTCTGATAACATAAAAATATTCTATGTATAAATGCAGTCTCAAGAAACAGCACATTGTACTCAATGAAAAATCCATTCTGACAGTCAACATAGATTGTTTAATCTCTACTGCAATAAGATGGGACTTTATTTTATCTCATGATTACTTTGCCTTAACTCTTTGTCCTAAAGCAAAAAAATAAAATTCAGAAAAAGGCAATGAAAAAGAACAGTGAGAATGAATCACCAAATGAGTTACAGCATAATCACTGCTGGAAGAACAGAGACTGATAAAGGTAATAACATTCCAGCGTCTTCTAAAAAGAAGCTGAAATTAACTGGTAAATACTAAACTAAATCCAAAAGATAACTCTATGATTAGAATTATAGCTGCTGCTCCATAGAGAAATTTTAGTTTCTGCAGACAAACATTATATATGGTTGAAAGAAATATTACAGAATGTTATACATAAGAATGGAGAAATAGCCAAATACCACTCAAAACGAGTATGGCTGTCTCTGTTTAGGTAGCACCATGGTGTACAAGTTTGGCCTCACTGAAGTCAAAGGAATAACGTCTACTCTTAGTATCTATTCAAAATCCTTATGGATGCTTTGACACCATGACTCTAACTATGGCTAATCAGTAACTCGCTGAAGGCTTGTCATTCCTGTTAGCTGGGGATCCCTGATCTCCCTAAACACACACTCAGATTAATGCCAAATTCATCACTTAGCTTTCCTGCCTGTCCTGAGGCAGTTTAGCAAGCAGCCAGGCAGAGTAAAGAGACATTGCTTAACAAACAGTAAACACTGCCTGTCCAATTGCTGGGATCCAAAGATCCTAGCTACAGCTTCCTTGACACAGAATATCGCTTTCTGATAAACATCTGTACATGGTTGCTAACTGCCTAGAGAACAAATGTTAATTATTTGTCACCTGTCGAAATCTTATATTTTGCTTCAAGGATTCTTGGCTTGTTTACAACTGCCATGGGAGGGAATTGATCATTTGTTCTTGGTCTGCGACACTCTAAGTTCCAGCATAGTTCAACTGAATGTTGGGTTGTAGTCATTATCTTCTCAACATTAATATTTCCTTGAATAAGAATACTGACGTATCTGAGAACTTCCCTGTAAATTATGTACACTTTTTATGATCAGTTATGCATGTTTACACCAGTCAGTTAATGATGCACACAAACATCTGTCTATACCTGAAAACAGCTACTTGAGTTTGTGAATACATTCTGCTTTCCAATATGGATGTGAATTTCAATTTTTTCTCTGCAAATAATATACCAAATGTAAATGGACCACAAGTTTAAAATTTCCAATGTTTTGCGGATGCAAATTGCTTGTCCAACATGCACCATATTCTAGCAGTCTTGAGTACCATGGAGTAAAGTAGTGTTTGTGCCCTAATTATTGGGAATGCAATCAGCAAACCTGATACAAAAATAATCAATAAGTGAAAATGCTGCATAATTATCTTTTTGTTTGATTATCTAGGTGCAGTTAATACCAAAGAGCTAAATAAGTGTTACTTCAGGCTGCATAAGCCATGAATATCACAGTTAATTGTACTGCCAAAGTTTCTGAGGCTTTGAAAATTGGCTTTTCTCATAAAAAAACCCAACCCCTTAATTTTTTTTTTTTTTTCTGAAAACAGACTCTGAGGGAGGCCTCCTAGATGTAATGGTTCCTCACCTAGATTAAATCATTATCTGATGGAAAAGACTATTTTCAGTCTTTTTGGGATACATCATAAATTCCAAAATGACTAAAACTCATGATTTGTCTTCTGATCTGTCTTTATTTGTTTTACTGACACTCTAATCACTGTTTGTTTCATTTAGTGCTGAAATCAACACCCTTTAGATTCTCGACATATGTATATATGTACATACTTAATGTAACACTGTAACTAGACCTAACGAAGGATCTATTCTAGAACCAAATACAATGAGGAAATTATGCATCTTGTACTGTAACACCACCCTTTCACAGGATTATACTGTATTGTGGAGGGATGCCAAAATGATAGAAGTAGAGAATTATTTTCAGCCAGAAAGCACTTTGTCTCAAACATAATTCTCATTGTTTTATTTAGAATATGCTAATCCAGTTTAGAATAGGTCCTGAGAATTTTCAGTTTGAATATCAACTCACCTAAACCATTCCCTATTTTTCACACATTTTTTCCATTCTTTCCATTCAGTTCCATGTACTGTGTAGAAAAAAATATTTTTTTTAAACCTAAACTCTTCAACTCTTGGGTGTCGATTTGAGTTTGTCTCTTCTGTAGTATTTCATCAAATGTATGGTTTTGCATTTGGTAACCAAATGCAGTTTAAAGTTTAGCTTTTAGAAGCAAAAGAGAGTTTCACGTAACGTGCAGACAAAAATATCCTGTGCTTACCATGGTCTGCTAAGGGCAGAAGCGATTGGAAATTGCAAAAATCTATTTTTGGAGCACACATCACCCTTGCTCCAACTTTCTCAGGCTCAATTAGTCATTTAGCTTCATTAAGATTCCCTTAGGATCACACCCATTTACTGACATGTAGTTATATGTCATTTCACAATACCTCTGATATGACTCCTGGAATCCAGCTGTGTCAAAAGGTCTAACTCATAGGCCAAGTGGAAGAAATAATTGTGCTGAAAAAGAGGTAAGTGTATGTAAATTATAGCTGAAGAAGGTGCTTAGAGTCCTTTTTTCTGGACCTCCTATGATTCAGCTATGAGTGATTAATCCTCACAGAGGATCTTACACAAATTTAACAGGTTATTTATTTGCCTCTTCACACATGTTTTCTCTTCTCCTTCCTCTTCATTGTCTTTCGCATTCCAACTCATAACATGTGGCAAGATACAGAATAAATACAATTTCAAGTGAAATAAATCAAACATTTTTAAGTTATAAGAGCATTTCATACTGAAATGCTGAAACCATAAGCATCATGAAGCAGGTGTGTGCATCATGGAGAAGGTGTGCCAAGGTACACACGTAGTCCTTGCATGGGGGAGGGAATTATGTAGCCCACTGATGCAACAGGATAATATTAGTTACTTGTCACTGTTGGGCAAAGGCACACTTTGACTTGTGATGGTAAGTGCATCCATTATTTAATGGACTGCATGGTTCAGTACAACCTATGCTTCATTTAAACTTGATCTAAGGTCACAATAATGCTTTTTTTCTGGTTCATATGAATATTTTATTTTCATTAAATTAAAAGTTAAGTTTCATTGCTGTGTTAGTATGTTACACTATAACAGTAACAGTATGTATTGGTTTGGCACAGCCTGGTTTTAGGTAGCAGGGGAGCCACAGAGGTGGCCCCTGTGAGGAAGCTGATGGAAGCTTCCACCATGTCCGGCAGAGCCAGTGGCTGATGGCTCTGAAGATGGACATGCTGCTGGCCAAAACTGGGTCAATGAGGGAGGTTNCAGCAGTTTTGGGAGGGCTGCGTGCCCGTGGGAGGGGCTCAGGCTGCAGCAGGGGCGGTGTGGCTGCTGCTCCTGAGGGTGGGCCCACGCCGGGGAAGTTCAGGAGAACTGTCTCCTGTGGGAGGGACCCCACAGTCTCTCAGGGGAAGGACTCCTCTCCGCAGAGCAGGGGAAGGAAATCTCCGTGACGGACTGACCAAACCCCCATGCCCTGTCTGCCTGAGCTGTCGGTGGGAAGGAGGGAGGGGCTGGGGCGTGGAAGGTGTTCTAAAGGCTTATTTTACATCTCATTATCCTCCTCTGATTCTGTTAGTAATAAATTCACTTCGCAACTTAAGCTGAGCCTGTTTCGCCCTTGAAGTGTTTTCTCCTGGTCCTTGTCTCACTCATGAAGCCTTCGTTAATTTTTTTTTCCCTTTTCCCTCCTCTGCCCAGCTGTGGCAGGGGAGGGTGTGCGAGTGGCTCTCGTGGGTGCCTGACGTGCGGCCAGTGTCAAACCACGACACAGTGACATAAGAACCCAAGAAAGCAGGAACAAATTCCATATTTCAGACATCCCAAGTGAATATCCTTTCCCCACGAGGGTGCTTGTGCTGCCAATTCTCTGTTCTTTACAAAGAAGCACAACAAATTTTGAATGAAACTCAGATATCAGGAATGTGATCCAAATTTTTCAAAACATTCTTGACAGCTTCAGATTCATGATAAAAGTATTTTTATTTCTTTTTCCCTGTACTGAGCTCATAGAATTATTTGGAATCTAGCTACAGGATCAGCCTCCAGCTTCCCAGTCAGAACTCTCTGTAGGTTTGAGGCAGGCAGGAGCTCTGAGCCTCCCAGGCTGACAGGAAAGAAAATTGTACTGCAGCATGGTCTAGAGATTAAGGAATAACTTTATCATGCCTTTTTGCCCTTAGGGCAATCAACTTTGATATGCAAATCCAACTTTATTTTATAAGATTTGGAACTACTGCATATTGCAAACAGAAGGTAGTGCAATAGATTCTAGTACTTCCCTGCTTATTCAAAAAGAAGAAAGGGACAATAATGAGATAATTTAACAGGTCACTATGATAGAAGATACCGGGACTCTGATGGAAGAAAATGTCATGTAAACTCAGCAAAGTCCTTATTTCATATCTAATGGGAGAAATCCTGTTTGTGACTTCTAAAACTTTCACTGGTTTCTTGTTGGAGGCCCAGAGATGTAGATTATATAGCACTAGAGAGAAGTAAAGAAATATTTAAGTAGTCCCCTAATTTCATGTGTCAGCTTCTGACATTCAGTATGCTTTTACTTTCTTAAAAGACATAAGCTTGATAATTGTAAAATTTATTCCTTATTTTGCTAGTATCCCATAAAACCCAGAGCACACTTAAAATTGTAGCTGTTACTTTACTGGAAGAAGTTATAAAGCATTTGATACGCTTTAAATCACGTGGCTTCTACCATACAGGGCAAATCCTGTCTGACCAACCTAATGGCTGTCTATGGTGGAGTGACTACATCAGTGGATGCACTTCATGAGGTTCAACAAGGCTGAATGTAACCTCAGGGAAACACCAGGAATCAACACGGTCTGGGGGATGAATAGATCCTGAGCAGCCCTGCCAAGAGGGATTTGGGAGTTCTGGTGGATGAGAGGCTGGACGTGACCCAGTTGTGCACTGAGAGCCCAGAAAGCCAAACGTGTCCTGGGCTGCATCCAGAGCACCCTGGGCAGCAGGGCCAGGGAGGGGATTCTGCCCCCCTGCTCTGCTCTGGTGAGACCCCACCTGGAACCCTGCATCCAGCTCTGGGGTCCCAGCACAGGAAGGACATGGACCTGCTGGACCAAGCTCAGAGGAGGGCTGGTGCATCTCTCCTGTGAGGAAAGGCTAAGGGTTGGGGTTGTGTTGTGGTTTAACCCCAGCCAAGCAGCTCCATGCAGCTGCTCTCTCACTCCCCTACCAGAGCAGTTGGGGAGAGAATCAGAAGGGAAAAAGCTAGACAACTTGTGGGTTGTGATATAGACAGTTTAATAGAGAAAGAAAAAGCTGTGCCCACAAGCAAAGTTCACCCCTTCCTGTGGGCAGGCAGGTGTTCGGCCATCTCCATGACAGCAGGACCCCATCAAGCATAACAGTTACTTGGGAACACAAACAGCATCACTCCAAATGTCCCCCCACCTTCTTCTTTCTTCCCTCCACTTTATATACTGAGATGATATCATATGGTCTGGAATATCCCTTTGGTCAGTTGGGGTCATCTGTCCTGCCTGTGTTTCCTCCCAACCTCCCCCACACCCCCAAGTTCCTCACCAGCATGGCCCTATGAAAAGCAGAAAAGGCCTTGGCTCTGTGTAAGCCCTGCCCAGCAATAATGTCTCTGTGTTATCAACCCCTGTCTTCACCACAAATCCAAAGTACAGCCCCCTTCCAGGCACTGTAAAGAAATTAAACTCTACCCCAGCTGAAACCAGCACAATTGTTAAGCTTGGAGAAGTTAAGGCTCTGAGAGAGCTCATTGCAGCCTTTCAGTACTTAAATGGGGCTTACAAGGAAGATGGGGACAAAATTTTTTGCAGGGCCTATTGCAATAGGACAAGGCATAATAATTTTAAACTAAAAGAAGTTTGGTTTAGACTAAATATAAGGAGGGAATTTTTTACAATGAGGAGGTAAAACACTGGAACAAGTTTCCCAGATAGGTGGTAGATCCCCCATTCCTGGAAGCATTCAAGGCCAGGCTGGATGAGGCTCCGAGCAACCTGATCTAGTTGACAAAGTCCCTGATCATTGCAGGGGTGTTGGACTATGGGGCCTTTAAAAGTGCCTTTCAACCCAAATTATTCTGTGATTCTATGTATATGACTAAGACTTTTTTCCTTGTTACATTCACTTTCTATATTTTTCAGGGTAGGAAGGAGAATGACATAGTGAAATTACTTTGATTCCCAGGAAATAGTCCCTTAGGCAGCTGCATTTACCACCATCAAAAAGACTGTGTTAAACAGAATGGAAAATGCTTTAGCTGTGTGTTTATTTAGTTGCTTTTTCAATTACTAAGTGTGTATGGCTTAAGCAGAGGAAAATAGAAAGCAAGGTTCATTCTAATTTATAATGAAAGGTTTCACTGGGATATGAATCAGACTGTATATCTTCTCTGTTTCAGTCGTGACCTACAGTCATATGCACACGTGTCTTCTCTATTCGTCAAATTCCATTTAAGAACATCATATTTATTTAAGCAGAATAGAAGTTGTGAAGTGTTACCCTTTGCATACAATAGCAATTCTGTGGTCATATTACATGGCTGACAAAAGTACTAATGCTTTTTTTTTATGATTATGAAAAATCAGAGCCTTTCTTTACTATTACTGAAATTTCATAGAAATAAAAATGAAACTATTTGAGTACAACATTAAATAGTTGGAGAAGGAAAACAAAATAAGGACTGCTGTGTCCTTAAGACTGGAAATTAAGAATCTGTCCAAAGAAATGACTCAGGGAAATGGTGATTAGAAACATATTCTGTGAAAAACAAATTAGAGCAAGTTATTATAAAGGAATCAATTTTCACATTGACCCCCATCTTGGACAATACATCGAATCAGTCATTAGTTTACTAAATAAAAGATCCTCAGCCAGTGCTTTCCAGAGTTCTTTTGAAAAAAAACCCCAAAACACTTAAATGAAGACATTAGAAAAGTTCTGGTAAATACAATTCTGATGCCGCAGGGACTGGAGCAGTACACCAAGTTTGTAACTAGAAATATAAAATGAAAGACTGTCTTGAGGTTGGTTTGAGACTTTGCAAAAATCTTGGGAGTGCTAAAATTCCATTTCTGAAGGGCAGGTAAGTATGTGCAACAGATCAAGAAAACAGCTAAAAGGGGCTTTATTATATGTCCAGATGGGAACATGGCTGTAGTTGGTTAAGGTTTCGTTCTTGTCCACACACTTACTCATGAAAAAGCAGGTGTGAAGAAAGGGGGATTTTTGCCCAGATATCACTCTGACATAAGGGGGGGTGCCACTAAAACACTCAGCTGCACTTGGGACAAGAGAAGCATTCATGGGTCTCCTCATTTAATTCACTATTTATAGAAAGAGAGGAACAAGAATAGTTTAATGTGGGGAATATGATTAAGGACTAGAAATAGATGTGATGAGGAGAGATATAAAATAGTCAGAACTTCTAAAAATGTCTTTTTTACTGGCTTGTGGGATAATTTCCAAAGATCAATGGAGAAAATGTTAAATTACTTGATAGATATCATCTGTACTTTGTGCCTTAGAAGCATGAGGCAAAATTATTTTTCTTCCTAAAAATGGTACCCATTCATTCAGTGAGGGTTACATGATACTAGGAATTCTTGCAAGAGTTACTCTCTATATTTTGAAACAATTCTGAATGTAATTGGTTTTGTTCCAATTTGTTCCTAAGACATAAAGTCAAAATCACATTTTGGTGAAAAAATTTAGAAAGAATTGTATGATAAAAATTGTACATCTACACAAAATATAGTCTTTAACCTAAAATTAATTCTTCTTGATTACCAAAATTTGATGATCTTCTGTGTATAAAGTGTGATACAAATACTCCAATATGCATTTTTTTCTAAATCAGATCTATTTTTCTACCACTTGATTTATATGGTACACTAACTGTGTATAGTCTTTGGGACATTAAGGAGAAAAATTGGGCAACCTCTATGTTCATTTTAGGTTTGTTTGGTATACATGTGTAGTTCCTCAAAAATGTTGATAAAAACAGTAAGAGCTTGGAACTATGGTTAAACTACATTCTTTATTTTCAGATCTGTAAAGAATATCTGAAAGTATCGATTAATTCTTCAAGAAGCACATGAAAGTGTAATTTTCCACTTCGAATTAAAAAGAAGCTTTGTATTTTTCAGAGAGAGGAAAAAATAATAAGAAAGAAAATGTAAACCTAAGACATAATGTCAAAATCAAATTTTGGTGAAAAAAAATTAGAAAGAATTGTACCATAAAAATTGTTTAAAAAACTCACCAATTAAAAACTAATTAGAAGTGTTGCACCAGTATTTCTGGGAAAGAAAAAGCAACCCCTAGCACAATACTTTCATTTAGGTGGAAAATAAATCAAAGAGTTTGTGTTGAAAGGAAAAAAAGATAGCTAGTAGAAAGAAAAGAGTCAAAAAGAAGTGGTGTTCAGTAAAAAATCAAAATTTTTCCCAGGGATCTTACTTTTAATAACCTCATTTTCATCAAAGTTCACTTCTAACTGCTGTACATGACTTTCCATCTATATTTACATTGTAGGTCAGACACCTCAAAATGATAGTTCTTTCAGAGCCATGTCCTGAAACCAGAGCGATGGTGTACTTTTATCTCTACACAGACATACTCCAACCTGACTGGAACCACCGTGTGTAGTCCTGAGAACTGACACACAGTCATGAGTTCAGTGAGACAGACATAGATGAAGAAAATGAAAAAAATAATTTTAAAATGAAGCAGAAAGACTAAGAGAATAATTGACATAAAGACTATTAAATAAATGAAACCCCAAAAAGTAACAACAGTAGAGAAATAGAACAACCTACAGAGATATACAGATTAATATGCAACTGAAAAAAAAAGAAAGAAAATCTTTAACAAGTCCTAACAGTAGGCAGAATAATTGCCATATTTAATAATGGTCTTCAGTAAACTAGACTAGAAATGTGGTAGCTGGGATAAGCCTAAGTACAAAGTTCTCATTCAGTTTAGTTATCTCATCAATTTTGCTAAATGAACAAACGCTATTTTTGTACAAATAGCTGCATAATTATTTAGGGTTTTTTCATTAGCAATATTTCTCTATGGAATGGGAGGAAAGAAAGGTGAAAAAAGAAAGAAAGTGGGAAATATGACTCAATAAGAAAGGCAAAGTTAATTATACTGGTTAAGAAAAGGTAAAACAACAATTTTCAATGGCAAAATATTTCAAGCATAGGCAAGGCGTATTTGTGTCTAGAGTCAGAAAACAATTTAGGCTGGAAGAGAGAATTAGAGAACCCTCTGCTCAAAATAGGATCAGCTCTACAGTGCATTTCCCTAGAAGAGAGAAAGTAGGCTAAATGATTCTACAGAGTGAATGGCGTTTTAACCAAAGCAAATTCAAGTAATGACAAAAAGCTAAGGTGTTGGTATGCAGACAAGATTAATAATTCCCGCTCATGGGGGTGAGCTGTTGCTACAGGCTTAGCAGAAGAGCTTCAAAAAAAGGAGGATCCCATTTTAATTTCTTGGGTAAAAAGTGAAACACATGCTTCATCTTGCAGCTTCAAATTCACAGTCAGTTCAGGTTTTCTAAAATTAAATTCAACTGCAGAAATTCTACACTAATTTATTTAAATTACTAAATGCAACAACAAAGTGAGTTTCTAGTAGTATTACATCAAAACTTATTGTCAGGGAATGTTGAGATAAGTACTTGTAAAAGCATAGGAACCAAATTATTTGCCTTAAGATTTTTCTTACCTTCTTTCACATCTTTCCATCTGCAGAAGACAATTAAACACTTTTTTTTTGCATTAGACATTTTTCTTTTTTATCAGATGTTATTTTTAAATTTATTTTCTGAACTATTTTTCAACTGTACAAGGAACTAGAAAAACATTTTTGCCATTGTGTAAAATTTGATATAAATAAACCATGGCATAATCGAGGGACTGTTCTGAGCATAAACGTGACAGTCACCCAGGGACCGCATGATGACTCGTGATCACTGAGGCTGCAGAGATACACAGCTCAGTAGCTTATTTAAAGTTAATATAGTTTTCCTGTCATTTTCATCAGGCCTGGCTGACAACTCCAAAAATAGTCCTTGGGAGAGAGTATACAAACCCAGAATTGAAAAGGGAAAACACTGAAAATGGCCAACATTACATGTTTGTTATATAGTAACTGGGACATGATAAACTAGAACTATCACGTAGGAGAAGTGCCATTTGGAGTGAGTGTTATCTGTGAGTCAGATGTTCCATTGTCATTGGCAAAGTCTAAAGCTTCCCTTAACTCAGTTGCACAAGCTTGTTAGCAGTGTATCGTGGCTTTCCACAAGGAATACTTAGGATTCCTTAGCTTTATGTATAAGTCTCCAAAGCCTTTATGGGCCTTATGCTTTTCCTCTAGGACTGAACTATAAGAAAAGCTGAGAAATAATAATTTTGGTGTAGAAAGCACAGCAAGCTGCCAGTCATTTTCTAGTATTGGACTCCTCCTTTTCTCTTTGCATTTATTTTTCTTATTTGCATTCATACCTTTGAAAAAATCCCACAAACTGGAATTTTTGTCTTTCTTTATTTATTACAATCATGAAGGTTTTCAATAGTTTTGTAATGATAAGCACGGTTCTTCTGGAATGCAAAACCTATTGATAATGCCACTGGCTTTTACTGTTCAGCTAGGATATTTTGGTGTGCTTAGGAAAGTGTAGAGAATACTGAAACTCTTTAAAAAGAAAAAAATAGTAGCAGAGTGCATCAGAGTATCTTGGCCAAATTTTGGTTATTAAATTACCTTGAAAGCTGTGATAAGCAAATAGCATCTTAGCATGGGCTACGTACTATATGTTTAATGGCAATTTAAAGAAAATATAAGGAGTTATCTGTGAATTTTAAAATTCTAATGTGAAGATTACAAAGAATTTAATGTAATCTAAATGGTTGTACTGCACATTTGCCTGTTGTCACTGGAAGTCTTATACCTCAATTCATGTGTTAGCACATGTTCTACCCCAAAAATTATGCACAATATTTTGTGAAGTAATTCCTAATCCATAAATGCACAAAAATTCTAAGAATTCATGTTCAGAATAAGGTGTGATTTTCAACACGCAGGAACACTGGCTATTCAAAATGATCTCAGAAAATTGATCCAGAAGCAATTGAAACATAGATCTCTAAGGGACTGTCAATACTACTCATCATAGCTGACATGAACTTGTTTTCCTTCAAAAATGTTTTCTTTCACACAAAACCTATTTCTTTGCTGGAAAAACTGCAGGAAATACCATACAAACAAAATATAGCACAAGTTTGGCCAAATATTTATTAGAAGTGGAAAAAATGTGGTACCTACTGGGGAGGTATGTTTTGAGATAGCCTGTTCTATTTCTAGATTTCAGAAAATACTAGGTACTATACTGCTTTGTTTACCTTGATAGGTTTTGCAGTTCTTGGCTACTGATCTGTGATACAATCAGATATAATTAAGCACCAAGAGTTGTTTTAGCTAGATACTTGGAACATTTCTAGAATAAAAGTGCTTTTTCTGTGAAAAAGAGATTATTAATAAAATGACATTATTACAATTCAGTGAAATTATAATGCTTTACATAAAGTTGAAGCATAGCATGCCTTTCATCTACACTTAATACAGTTTTACACTGATTTGCACTTTTAATGTGCAAGTGCAAAATGCTAAAACTAGGCCAAGTTTTATTTCAAACTCTTGCCAACTGTTAAATTGGTAAAACAGAAAGAAAATCAAGCAGAGTTGGGAGGTTACTGATAATTACATATTCTTGAATTTGAATCTAACTGTGCTTCCACTATAAGCTGCTCCTGAGAAATCATTGACACCGAACACCAGAAAAAAGATGAAAGCATCTAAGCAGGAAAACAAAGTATACTAATTTACCAAGAAAAGATAGGGTCATTAAAACTATTATGGGATATGTTGTTTAACAACTGCTAGAGTTGCCTTTCTTCATAGATTTGCTTTCAGTGTAATGATTCAGTAACTCAACGAGTCTTTCATACCAGTGTGACGTATTACAAAGCATATTTCATAATACTAAATCCATGCAAAAAGGCTTTAAATGATCCATTTGGGCAGCTCAACATAATTTTGAGCCTTTTGAGAATGTTTGTTTTGCTGAACATAGTCTTGCAGCATTATGAGAGCGATCTAGCCCTTCTGTTTCTGTCAGAATTCTCTATTTTTCACAAAGCCATGAAGAAATCTGATACAATGTGTTTTAAATTTGGCATCGCTCAATAATCTAAAATAGACTCTGACTCTTTCTGGATGTGACAAGCTGATCTATCCTCAGCTGTTGTCAAGAAGACTGCTAAATTTTGTTCCATAAGCCCATCTGCGATCATCATTCTTTTGACAGAAATTTTAGCTAAAAATGTGGTGTCCATTTTGTCATCATACTCTGCAGGCTTTTTATTTGAAAATTGTCATTAATTGCTTTGCTATCATTGTAACTATGTGCTTGATTTTACTTTTTGGTGTGACAGCCAGGAGTCAGACAATTGTCACTGATGAGAGCGCTAGCAGATGGAAATGAGACCTTTAAGAGAAAGTGAATTACTATCAGAAATCGTGACGGTACAAATAGAAAGTTCCATTCCAGAATACTAATGTTCACATCATTATAAGCAGGATATATAAAATCAAAACAGAACAAAACCAAAAAACTATGGCACATAGTAAAACATGAGAGGATTTTAAGGAGACATGATGCGTCCATTCCAAATGCAAAAAATAGTTTGGTAGCAATACAAAAAGATAAAGTTGTTTTTTTTCTGTAGTAAGTAGTCATCTGGATTTCAGTAATGGAACTTATGAATGCTTGTCGTTAGTACAGAAACCAGAGCACATAATTTGCAAGACAAGAAAATGAATGCTTTCTCTAAGCCATGTTATAGACTATCAACTTTTCTAATATGTTCATTAAGATGGTTTCATTACAAAATTGTAATTTAAAAGACACTGTGAAGCTTGTGCAACTTCATTTCAAAGAACAGAAGAACAGATTTCAGAGCAGGAACCTTGTTTCGAAGTAAGAGTCAGTCAAACACAATGGCATTGACTTTCACAGACATATACAGTGATGCCACAAAGTTTTTATCAGTAGACTGTATTAATACCTATAGGAAAGTACAGTACAAATATACAAAAGGTATAATAGTACTCCATTGAAGGAATGCATTTATTTTGCTCTGCTCTCTGGAGATATACTTCATATTTACTCCTGTAAGGTATCTTAGTGCTCCTTGATTCCTTGTAGATTAAAACTGCCCAATTAAAAAAATGTTATTCTGATTTCTGTCCAGCTAGTTAAAATTGTGGTTCTTATTTTTCACAACCCTGTTGTGACTTTTTTTGGGGTTTTTTGTATGAAATAGAAAATTAATTCTCTTGACAGTACCTTGGATGGGGCTGTGTTCTGGATTTGTGCTGAGAAGTATTGGTAACACAGGGATGTTTTCATTTCTGCTGAGCAGCATTTACTCAGAGTCAAAGTCTGTTCTGTTTTTCACCCCACCCCAGCAGAGAGAGTCTGGTAGTGTCCATGGCGTTGGGAGAGGATACAGGACAGCTGATGTCAACTGACCTAAGGAATACCCCATAAATGTGGCATCATGCTCAGCATATACAGATGGGAGAAGGCTCTGTCCGTGGGAGCTGCTGCTGGGGGACTGGCTGGGCACTGGTCATTTGGTCGTGAGCAGTTGTTTTTAAAATGTCATTTGCCTTTCCTCTGGTTTGGTTTCTCTCCTCTTAATTACAATTTACTACTATGTTTTTTCTTTCAATTATTTGTCTCTCTTTGTCTCAATCCATGAGTTTTCTCACTTTTACCTTTCTGATTCCTGTTATGTGGATCCAAAATGTGGATATGGTGTAGAAAGAATCTGGGTGAACCTATCTCAAAAAAGCTTTGGAGAAGGACACTGAGAATGGCAAAGGCTATAGGTCAATATCCATGGAAGGAATGAATAAACAGACTAGATTTTGTGTATAGGGAGAGAGACTACAAGAAACATGTAACATGACACCTACAAAATGAGGAGTCACATGGCAAGGGAAAAGAGAAAGTATTTGATCATTGGCTCTTCAAAGATACGTGTTAGAAGGCATCCAAAAAAGCTAGTAGACATGCAGTTAAAAGTAAAGAGGAGCTTCCTGATATAACAAGAAAGTAAACTGTGGGTCTCCTTGTTGCAGAAGGTGGTGAATATTAAAACTTTACATGGTTCAGTTGGAAACCAGACAAACTTGTGGAAGATAAATTTGTTGAGGATGCTCAAAAACTTCTTCTAGCTCAGGCACACCCTCAGATGTGCATTGTTGAAGATTGAAAGAGTATTTAGTACCATAATCAGTATATTTATAACCTGTTCTTAAAACCTTTGTACCCACTTCCAAAGGTGATACTAATCTTGCTCCAACTCATTATAGCTCATTAGAAGTTTGTCCACGTCTCATTACATGTAGTAGCACCACCATACTTGTGATGTAATACGGCTGAACTTCAGATTATCCTGAAAGTCAAAATGATACTTAGAGAGCTGAAATATAAGAGATGTGTGTCAGAGATTTGTTCTTTAACCAGCTGTGTGACATCCAGCACAACTGGTTGCAACACCAGCTTATGGGTGAGAAGAGAGGGAAGAACTTCTGCAAAGTAATAACAGCCAGAAACATATTCTTTATAAGCAGTTCTCCAATGACAGTCCCTCATCAGAAATGCTCATTAAATCAGGACCATGAAGCTGGGGTGGCACTGAGTCCCTGAGGATATCTGCTTTCCACTGTGCCTCAACAGCGCTGAAAAAGATAGACTCCAAAAGGATCCAAAATAGACTGCATATGCCTTTCACAAGAGACAGCCCAAATGCCTTTCTAGACTAAATATTCTATTTCAATAGTCCCTGTTGTGTGATATGATCCCTGAGTACAAAGCAAGAATGATGTTGATGCAAACCAAAATTGTTGTTTGAGTGGGTGGGTCTGCAAGCTGGTCCTGCTAGTGTCACAGAGGTGTATGTTTTCTCCTTCAGTGAAATTATTTTTACTATTTATCCAAAATATTGTAAACCCCCAGTCCTTGCTTGGCAAATCTAGCTAAAAGGGACTTGAGGTAATATTTTCCCCTGAGGTGATGAAAAAGGAGAACCCAAAAATAGTTCCCAGAAGGTTAAAACCAAACTTTACGGGCAAATTTTAGAAGATCAGAAACTTGGCAAGAATTAAAGCAACATTCATTCAAAATAAAGTATTTCACAAAGCATTGACTTAGCAAGCTCTATCCATCCACCTCAAATTATCCAAATTGCAGAAAGAGGAAATTTGAAGAAGAAAAGGAGAGAAAGAGAGAAAAAAGAGAGAGAAAAGAAAGATATAGCTACCACGTTGGATCCAGCGTGGACTCAGCTGCCCTGAAATCCAACGACAATAGGGATATGACCACATGTGGTCATGGCACTGATGTTTGTCAGGAAAATGATGTTTATCTGCTCCTGAGGCCTCCTGTTTCCCCCTCACACCTTCCCTAGGTGGGGCTTCTGGTCATCCAGCCACTCTGGTGCTCCATTTGGGCTTCAGGGGCAGCATGTGGAACATTGCTGCAGGTGTGCCCGTGACTGACAGCCATCCTGGGCTGGACTAGAGGTTCCAGGGGTGGGTTGTGAAGCAGGGCATCGTTTTACCTTGGCAGAAACTGTTCGGGCAGAACCCGGCTTCAGTTGTTTTGAGCCAGTAATCATTTTTTCCAGTCTCTCACAACATTAGAGGATGTTTATTAGCTTATGTCAGAGTTTAAATATTTGTATAAATTTTTGACCTTCTATACTTTTTAAAAATAGCTTGCTTACAAAATCTTAGGAATCGTTAACATATATGTACCAAGAGCCAGCTGTTACTTGTTCCTTTGGTTTTTTACCTTTTATTTTATTTCCTTTTATACATGTGACATTTATCAAGGCATTTTGAATTATAGCAAGGCATTCAGTTGCTGTATTAGGTCATCTGTACCAGCATCAAACATCTAATTTGTACAATCATGGAAACAATGACAATGTCAAGGTTCAGAAGAAAGCAAAAGTAACAAACATCAATATAACTGAGACATTCTGTAAGATTTGTGAACAGACATCCCTATGAGGTCAGTTTTACCCTTTCTAATGTTTCAAAAGGATGTATGAATCTGACCTCTCATTTGCCAAATAAAAGAGTGCTGTTACTGATACTGCTGGGTAAAAAAGGATTTCAGATTAGTCATCTACCTGGAAAAGAGGTTGAGTCACTCAGTGGCTATCAAACTAAGCTTAACACAACAATCTCCACTTTCCTCAAGATTGGAATTTTTGGGGGGTCTTTTGTTTGTTTTTTTTTGTTTGTTTTGTGGGGGGCTTTTTTGGGGTGGTTTTTTTTTTTTTTTTTGGTTACAGCTTGCTCATTGTTTCTATACTTATTCAAATAATAGTGACATTGTAGAATGTCTTACAGGTTACATTAATTGACTTCTAACTGCTAGAAATTTTAAACCTAAATTGAGCTCAATTTCAGTTTCACACAAGTAAATCTGTAAAATAGCCTTTTAGCTGTAAATTGATTTTTAAGAAAATTGGTAAATATAATCATGCAATAGTTATTTAGAGAGACAGTTTGTATAACCCAAACCACCACTGTTTACTGTATATTTAAAGAAATTTCTTAATGGGTTTCATAAAGCTGACTTCCAAGACTGTACCTCAAAACTAAAAAGGCTTGTACAGTTATTACATGCTTTAATACAATGACACCCAGAAGAGAGAAAACCATCAGCACAATAATGAAAATTAATTAGGATGAAACCAGTCCAACAGTCTAAACAAGGGCATTATCAATCAAGCTTATCCAAAAGATGTTTTAGTCTGCTGGGAATAAACAGCTTTCAAAATCATAAGACCTCACTGCAACATAAAGTCCAGGAGCCCCAACTGAGTATAAAAACCACTAAAAGACTAAACAGTCTCTGTTCTATATATTCTGTGCTGGTGACAAGTACAATTATAGGTCACTACTGGTTTCTTTTCATCAGAAGTGCAGCCTGCTTTAAGGAAAGATGAGAAGTACCTCGTCACTCAGTATTACTGGTCAATATCTTAGCAGAGAAAAGGAATAAAACACATGTTAAACAAGCATGAAATTTCATGGTAATAGAGAACTGACAAAGTACTCTATTCAGAATGGGGAAAAAATGTTAAGTAGCATTTATCAATAAACGAGCCATGCACCAAGAAATCTTTTCTGGGTCTGAAAGTCCTCAGTCTTTCAGCCTTACTGTTTAGAGATGCTGGGTCTTTGGAAATTACAGTTTTTTCTAATGAAAAAGAAATTATTTCTCTAGCTGAGAAACAGGCGAAAAAAAAACATATACTTTACTTTACCAGCAAGGAGATGGGGTATTTCAACAGCTATTAAGAAGAGTAATTTGATATCCTTTCCTTGAAGAAAGGCATGATAGATTATAATTTCAAATTACCATACTAATTATTATCACTAAGAACAACTTGCCATGGAGAATGGTTTATTATAGTGGAACTATATAATTCATGCATTAGTCTGTTCACTGTGTTGACCAAAACTTTTTCTTCTTAGTGTCCACCTAAGGTTTCGTTCCTTCTCAGTGTTGAAATCAACCCTAGTCCTAAAGCTTCAATAGATAGGGCAAAAGAAAAACTTCATTCTTATCTTCGTAAAAGCAAGGGCAGGTTGAATTGAGAGTTTGTGAAACTCCTAGATTGCTCCATTCCATTACAACAAGTAAAATAATTCAAGCAACAGTCTCAATAAACAAAAATGTTGTTTAGGCTTGAAATACATTGGACCAAGAGAGTCTCACTCTGATTATTTAACTGCTTTGATTTCCTGTTTTGCACAGTCAGCATGTGACCTAGAACTGCATAATCATAAAACAACTATCGCATAAGGCAGATGCTGTGTGGTAAATCCAGAAATGAGTATCACAGAAATACATTAGTGGGGAAAAAAGCTGCCTTGGACTGTTACACGAGAGAACTTTTAGTGATACAGTTTGATTTTATTTTAGCTGTGAGCATACTTAAGGGTTCTTTGCCACCTATTTTAATACATGACACCGCAGAGGGGAATTGTGTAAGTGTAGCAGGTTTGGCAGAGCTACTACATGTGTGGCAGTGCCATGCCAAGCATGTTCCAGAAGGGGTCATTTGTACATAGTGTAATAGTAATAATTTCCACCAAAGGATGGATCTGGAAGGAAAAGGGGTTTCATGATTGCCATAGGTTTCCACATTCAATTAATTTATGCAGGAAATATCTTTCACTGTGTGTCCAAACTGAAAATTTAATGGCACATTCCAAGTCTCCTTCCTTCTTCCAGGTCCAACATTTCCAAACCTCGCATCAGTTCCAAGCACCATAGCACAAGGAACATCCTGTAGACCTACAGAAAAATGACGCAGCATAAATAACAGACTCAGGAATATGTCAGCAATCATCTTGACAGAAACTATCATACAAGATATGATACCATCAAGCTCAAGTTGGTTTACTGCCATGCATTTCAACATGGCACCTTATCCTAGAACATTTAAATCAAACATGCAAGTCCCAGGCAATGAAAAGGAAGGATTTAAAAAAAAAAAAAAAAGAAAAAAAACCAAAGCACTTATTCTAAAAACCTGAGGAAAAAAACCTAAAAAACTCCAGATACATTAAGCTGTAATTTCCAATTGTGTCTACATTACTTGTTTCCCCTCATAAGTCTTACTAACTTCAATGGTAATTTGCTTTGGCTTTGGAGACTGTAGATACCAAATTATTTTGGGGCATATTCTGGATAATTGGATTAATATGGATTCAAAATCCACTGTCACAAAGGTACTTAAGCAACTTATACTGTAGCAGAAATATTGGTACCTTAAAAAGCAACTGTAATTAGTATTTCAAATACATTGTGTTCCCTGATTAATTGCAGATTTAAAAAAATACGTTTCCTGAAAATGAAAGATCAAACTCTTATGGGAGAAAAGAGGAGAGAACTGCCCACAGTGAAGTCAGCATTAAGTTTTCAGACAAGTCTTCACATCCTGCCATGCTAAATTTCTCATAAATCCATGACCGTAATTTCAATAGTTCGTCTAATGCTTTCCTGTAAAGCATCCCCAAAACAAGTACAGAGAACATAATTTGTGTCAGAAGTCTGATGGATATTATGTTAAAGGGTGCATATTATCTCCAGGTACACTCAAATTTATTAAGTTGCAGTCTATAACCATAAGACTGTGTCATGGAACCCTTGTTTTATGGCAAGAAAAAAAGGACATTAGTGCTCTTCTACAAGAAATAAGAGAGATGGAGTCATTAGTATTTGTACAGCAACCTAGCCAATCTAGTGATTTAGTAACAAGTTTGCATACGCTTTAATTATAAAGTTCACAGAAATATCACTACCTGAAAACCAGAAGATATATTCCCTCCTAATATAGGTCTACTGAGAGCTATTTCCATGGATAATTTGACCCTAAATTCTCAGCTCCACTGACTATGACAAGCTGCCTAATTCACACAATTATTTTAAATGAATAGCTATCTGTTTCCAAAACAAAAAGAAAGTGCTGCAAGAATTTTCATGAAGACAATTGCCATCCAGGAAAACCAGAATAGGCATTTAATCCCAGCCCAACTGCCTAGATCTTCATGCAATTCCAGCAGGCACACAGGAGCTGAAGGGATGCCAGAAGATGTGCAGTGCACATCTTTGCTTCAGGAGGGAAAAGGGAAGAGACCAGTTCTGTGAGAGAGCTGAAAGAGCTTAAGTAACATCTTCTTAAAACTCAAGGGAGACAGAGGCAAGCAAGGGAACATCTGAAGAACAAGAGTTCCTCCTAAGATCAGGCATCATAGTCTAAAACTAAGTTATGAATAGGAGAAGGTCCTTTTATTTGATTAGTCTTTGAAAAATTTTTTGCTCTTTTAAATGTATCTTTATTATGTTTTTATAGCCTGTTCTGACCACATGGCCTGCAGATAGCAGTTTAGCTTTTACCGGATGGATGATAAAATCCATGCTGAGAACAGTTCAGATAAGGGCAGGACATGGTACTATCTGCAGGGTCAGTTACTGAATTATTGAAAAAAGGGAAGATACCATTGGATTTTACAGAATTGATTGGTAAAAAAATCAGATTTTCAATTTCACGGGGATTACCAAACAGAGATACATAATTGCATTGTCATAATAACAAAGGAGACAATAAAAATTGAAGTGTTACTTATGTTTTTCAAACATGAAAAGTAGTATTTTTTATAAAAAATAAAATGTCCTGTCTACTCTGGGAAATTAAGTGGCAATGATAATGGAGCACACATGCATATATTTAAGTACTAATACACCCATAAAACTGGAAAAAATTATTTAATTTCTTGGTTCTTGATGAAGCTGAGGCTCAATCCTCCTTCTGCTTTGCTTTTTATTCAGAATGTCTGTCTGGGAGTCCAACAACAGTCAGGTGTACAAAATTTGACAACTCTATATTTGCTGATCCCAAGGACAGCAAAGAAATATCTGTTCTAAATTAGAAAAAAATTTTAATGCAGAATAATATTGTTAAATAATTGAAAAATTATAGCTACTGAGATTGAAGCAGTGCTCAGTGTGTTTCATGTGCTACCTTACATTTAAGCTGCATTTAAACTAAAATTGTTTAAAACATATTTACTCTGTCTTTATATTTCTGTAATTATAGATGCATTTAATTTTTTTGGTTTTGTTTTTGTTGTTTTTTTTTTTAATGCACCACAGCAGCTAGCTAAATCTCATTAAAGGAACAAGAACTGACACTTAAGATCTGAGTATGTTATAGTGTCCTTATTTCATGCTGGATGCAAAATTAAGGTAAATATTTGCACTGCCATATTCTATTGTTATTTTTAGAGTCCTTCAAATCTACACACAACTACAGAAAGATGAGAAAGTCAGCACTTGCAAAGGCTTTACATTATAAAGAACCAGATTCTCCAACGTCAGTATACCCCTGCTTAAAAAAGACTGTCTTCTCTGTGTGACCCTGATGAGACTTCTATCGAGGCTTTTGAATCATCTGCAAGAAAGTATGCCATGTCACAGTACTCCTGCACAGCACTGAAATTTCCTGTACTCAGCCCCACCTCTGCTCTCTTTCATTAGAGCCAGCTTCACCATGGCCACCCATCATTTGACTGGCAGCATTCAGCTCTGCATGTGTCATGTCAGACTGAGCAGGTTTTGGTTGTCTCTTTCACTATGTGGTGGTGCAGGGTGAAGTCAATTTGCTGCTGGGAATAAAGTCAATTAGGTGCTGTGAATGGGGACTTGCAAGCACTAGGGCTTTATTGTGAGCACAACCTACATAGGTTCCTGCGACAGACCAGGTTTTCATTCAGTATTTTAAGGAAGATGAGAAGGGCATTTAGCTCATTATTTGTACCAAAAGCCTAGATCTAGTCTTGTGCTATTAAGTTTCAGCACTTATTTACAGCTTCAAGTTGTGGCGTCAGAGAATTGGCTATATTTAGACAAGACAATCCATACAATGTGCAGAAGTGTTGGCAAATTAAGATTTTTTTTTTTTATGCTGTACTGTGGTAATGGAAAGTTTTCTAGCATTGATAACTATATGAATGCTGAATTTCTTCTACGCTGTGTGGATTTGTGTACTCTAGAATGCAACAAAAAAGGGGGAAATGAGTACTGCCATAACACTATCAATGCAGCCAAAATCTAATTTCCTATACTTCTTTTTCAAATGAAAGCACACAGAAATACACCACAGTAAATCCAGCATGAGGAATTTTCAAAGACCTTCTGACCATCAAAATAATCCTTTTACCTGAAAATTTTTGTTTATACCTACATTTTCTTGGAAAAAGTCTCTTTTTACTTCCTGCCAACTTCATTCCAGGCACTTGTCTGGGATCTGGTAAAAGAAAGCACTATAGGTTCTAAATTAAACTTGCTCTATAGCTGTTCAGGAATATCTAAAAAATACTTGCATACATGTTTAACGTTGTCACATATCTTCCAATTCACTATGTCCTACTTACATCTCCCAGTGACAAGGTGTGTTATAAACATTTTCTAGTTCAGTAATGTAAACAAAGCGTAAATTATTCACAGATGAACAGACTCTGAGATGAACCCAGGGTAGAAACCATTCCTATGAAATTTTGGAAGGAGTCCCTTGTATTCTCCAGTGCTGAAGTTATGTGGCAGAATAGAAATATTTTGTAAAGGGTTTCTGCTATCTAGGTTGAACTATACTGAACCCTTCAAGGCACCTATAATACCTGAAAACTATAGATAAACCATTTCACTGATTATATGTTTGTTCTGTGGTACCTGCAAGATATAAATCAGGGCTGTTCAAAATCCCTGTCTAAATTATTGGATGTAAAATTGATTTCAGCTAAAGAATTTTTCCTCTTTTGGTCTGTCAGTGTTGCTATTATTTCTTTGTGAGATTTTTTCTTCTGAAGCTGAAGGAAAACCAAGAAGTGTCAGCACAAATACCAAATATTTTCACTAGGTTTGATTTCTCTAGCGCTTCATCATAATAACTGTTTTCTTTCTGCCCTCATTTACACCCCTTGCTATAAATGACCTTCCCCACTGCTTTGCTTCTCCTGAGAGCATTGTATGGTTGCTGTGATTTAGCTGCTCTCTTCTATTCTAAGTGGAGAGGTGACCACAGCACACCAACTGAAATGCGTTAGGAAACTACGACAAGCAAAATGAGGGAGCAGGCAGTCGTCCCAAATGTCACATTTCATGTGTTTGCACGGCCGTTGTTTTTCTTCCAAACTTTTGCACAAATAGAAAAGTTTTCTTGTGGACAACATATGCATTTTGAGCCAGCCCCCAAACCCAGGCTGTAAGAATGATAGAGGTTTCAAGCCTCCGTAATGCAGGGGTGAAGGCTGCCAGTGCACTCCTACATTCATTGTATATGGGGGCTGCTTGCTGAGTTGGCTGCTTTCCTTCCCAGGGAAAAAACTAGCTTATGGAATATGAGCCCTCTCTTATTTCTTTAAAAAAATACAAGCGGTATGCAACAAGACTGCAAAATTATGCAAATTACCTCGTCACACATATCAGACTGACATTTCTAGGGAGACTGGAAATTGCCAAAAGATTTCTAGCTCTAGGCAGACAATGCCATTACAATATGGCTCAGAGCCATAAGACCCTGCTAAGAACTCACTTTCCTTAGACTACCACTTTCATAGACTGTAATTTCAAATAGATATGCTCAGTTTTGAGGGCTTTATTGCTTTTGGTTTGGGTTTTTTTTTTCCTTTTGTCTACATATGGTATGCAGTGTTTAGACGTGTAGGCAACGGCATAAAATACAATCTAAATTAACTAGAAGCAACATACCATTAAAATTGTCAGACTGAGCTGCAGGTCATGGCACAGATGGGCTGCCAAATATTTGTCACAACATGTGGCCAATCACCAGAGTGTATTTCAAGCAGAATTGTTAGTGAATCAAAATAACCAGAAAAGCTATTTCAGAGAGCTGAATTAAATAACATTAATTCCCTTCAAGTAGAGAATATAAGTTCAGGCTAACCTCATTCTTATGTTGTAAACAAAAAATCCCATGTTATTCAACTTAAACTGATCCCTTCTACTTCAAAGTCTCTTCATGTTTTCCAAAGAGTGGGTGTATGTGTATTTCATAGCTTTAAGGAAAATGAGGCATATTGAAATATTAGATAATAGAATCAATCAAGTCATAGTTACAATTCTACAGAGAACCGATTTTGACAATTTTAATTTGACTTGCCCTTCACTGTGCAGGGAAGGCAGGTCTGTAAGAGAACAGAAGAATATACCAGTGGGTCTCAACCTGTAGGCTGGGCAGCAGTAGAAAAAAGCAGTCTTCCCATGCAAAAAAAAGTTTTCTATAGGATGTTCTCTAGTGATATTTCACAGCAGCAAAATATTTGGGAAAAGATGCTCCAAAAAATTGTGCTCATAATTAAATTTATTGAAGACATGAATATTTGTCATGCAATGCCAGTTTGGAAATTTTTATGGACTAAATAAATCTATATATCTATGATCTAGAGCTACATCTATATCATCTCTATCTTTCTCTACCTGCATAAAAGTAATCACTCAGATACTACAATGTAAGCTTTAGCATCTCAGGTAAGATTTAGCATTCAGGCTGGGTCAATGGGCCAAGGCCAGTGGTATGAGGTTCATGAAGGCCAAGTGCCACAATTTGCACTTCGGTCACAACACCAACACTACAGGCTGGGGGCAGAGTCTTTGGAAAGCAGCCCATCAGAAAAGGACC
The DNA here is from genome assembly GCA_013399195.1 of Dicrurus megarhynchus. Lineage (NCBI taxonomy): Eukaryota > Metazoa > Chordata > Aves > Passeriformes > Dicruridae > Dicrurus > Dicrurus megarhynchus. The sequence goes on along the minus strand of VXAD01002625.1, from coordinate 32,855 downwards.
TGGGGGTGGTGGTGAGAGTGGCTGAACTTGAGCCAGTGTGTGCCCAGGTGGCCAAGAAGGCCAATGTGTGTCCAGCAGTAGTGTGTCCAGGGCAGTGATTGTCACCCTGTACTCAGCACTGGTGAGGCCACACCTCGAATCCTGTGTTCAGTTTTGGGCCCCTCATGATGAGAAAGACATTGAAGGGCTGGAGCATGTCCAGAGAATGGCAGCAGAGCTGGGGAAGGATCTAGACAGTAAGCCTTATGAGGAGTAGCTGAGGGAGCTGGGGTTGTTTAGCCTGGAGGAGACCTTATCAGGGGAGACCTTATCACTCTCTACAACTGCCTGCAAGGAGAGAGGAGCCTGGTGGGGATCGGTCTCTCAGGTAACTAGTGACAGGATGTGGCCTCAAACTGTGCCAAGGGAGGTTCAGGTTGGACATTATAGAGACTTTCTTCACAGAAAGGGTTGTCAAGCACTGGAATGGGCTTCCCAGGGAGGTGGTGGAGTCACCATCTTTGGAGATGGTCCAGAGAAGATTGGGTGTGGCACTTAGTGCTGTGGTCATTGACAAGGTCATTATGGGTCAAAGCTTGGACTCGATGATCTTGGAAGTATTTTACAGCCTAAATGATTCTGTGAAATCAGACTTCTGTTCAACATGACAAAATAAAGCAAAATAAAACAAACCAAAACTGATGATTTCATTAAGGCCTGCAGCAGGATAGTTAACTTACTGCATGAAACTATGCAGAAAACCCATTTGTCAATTTGAAGGCAGCAGTATTACATTGAACTCACAAAAATGCCTGAATGAAAATCTAAGCTGTGATCTATAGGCAGAAGCAATGAAAAGAAAGCCAAATAATGAAACAATTGAACCTGAAAATCTGATTCACATTTTCATCATGGTGAAATGTTATTTTCTTCACTGAAACAGATATGTCTATATTGATGATTGAGACAGAGTTTTGCAGAAGCTACATTTTTAGACTATTTTCAGCTGATAGTGCTCTATTACTGCTATCATCTTTGTTTAATCATTAGGTAGAGTAAAAAAATGTTGGTTTCAGTAAGAGATAAAGCATAGGTTCTTCTGCTGACAAAGCTGAAGTGTTTCTAGTTTTCAGCTGTATCTTGCTGTGACAGGCAGTTTTAAGGCAAGGTGATTTGCTCTGCTGGCTCTGCTTTTTATATCATATTTCTTTTACAACAAAAGAAAGAAACTTACTTGGATAGCCTGGCTTAAATATTCCCTAGAGTATCTTCAGCCAGAGAACTGATAAACAGCTGGGAAACTAAGTTTAACTCATCTCTCAAGTTTTCATTTTAAATAGCAAAACTTAACTGAACTTGAGTTTACTTGCACAAAACTTTCAAAAGGGGAAAGTCTTCTCAGTTTCCACTGCAATAACAATTTCTTACAGCCGCTGGTGGGACAGTGCCTGTGACAGCAAAGGGCTGCAGGCCCATCCTGTGAGAAAGGATGAGCTGCAACACCTGCTGACAGACTGAGTTCCTCTCTGATCCCACAGGAGAGTCACACTTGGCAGCTGCACCAGGATGAAGAAGACTCCATTCACCTGTTTAAACCAAACATTGCTTCAGAAGCTTTTCCTTTTCCCTATCTCATTTATTTTATTGCTTTCTTTTTTTTCCCCCTTTCTTCCCACTGCTGCCTATGTCTCTGCTACACTTTGGCACGAACAGAGCTATGGACTGCCAGTGCAGCAGTTTCAAAATGATGCCATGATGTCTCTCACAGCACTGATGAGCAAATCTGTCTGGAGGGGAAAAGGGGTGCCCTTGAAGGGACTGGACGATGCACCCCACCAAAAGCAAGCTCAGGGTTGAGAGGGCCACTTTCCTGGCGGGCAGCACAGGGAGCAGAAGCATGCACAGGGGACATTCTTACCCACACTTGCCTTGATTTGACTTGCTGTTGTTTAGCTCAGTTTCATTCCTTCGTGCCCCCTGCTGTTGTCCTCACTGCTGTCCCCCAAACTGGCCTCAGATGATACCATAAGAACAGAGAGTGTGGATTTCAGACTGTCACAGCCTATGGCGCGGCATTGTTTTCCTCGCTTTTACTAATGTACAAAAAAGTGGGAATCAGGTAATAACTGGCAGTATATAAGATTCAGATTCACCTTATGATTTGGACATGGCTCAGGCCATCCAAACTAAGGTATTAGATAAAAATAGGCAAAATTTTGTTGCAAAATACAGATGCTGCACTGCAATTGAGCTTTTCTAATCAGGACATTTAAAAAAAAGAGCCAAAGAACCTGTAAATCTCAGGGGCCCTGTGCTTACCTGTAACTGTTGCAGCACATTTATCATTGTTACGTAACCCTAAAAGGTTTCATTGGCTCTGTTTTCACTGGCACAAGCATTTTAAATAAAAATTAATACCTGCATATGTAGATCAGTCCAGTGTATGTAGCTACCTGGTGGGTAATTCCCAGATGGGGATTTCTTTTTCTCTACATTGGCTTATTTCTTTTCTTTTCTTTCTTTTTTTTTTTTTTTAGTAGCTCAAAAATAGTATGTGGGTTATATAACTAATAAATGAAACCAGAGACAAATCCTAGCCTTAGGCGCCACGTAGAAGAGATGGTAACTGTCAGCCTTGACTCCCTGGTTGTCAAATACTGAATGGGATGTTAACTCCTGAACAATACACAAGCTTGGAAATGTCACTGATATGGGTGAGTCAGGGCTATTATCCTGATGCACAATAAAAATATCTCTGTGGTAGCCAAGTATTTCATCTGTACAAATTAATCTATGCATTTAAATATGCCACTGTAAATAACTGCTAAGGTGCTCTGTAGCAATTAGCCAAGGGAACAGGCTGCTGATCTGTCATTTTGCTCTAACTGTGCAGAAACTTGAGAAGTAAAGATTCCTTGGCCACCAGGACACCTCCTACTGCCACTAACAATTTAGGAGGTACTCCCAGGGTTGTTTCTCTGCTACAGAACGATTTCTTGCCACTGTCCTCACTTGCACTTCTTTTGGATCCCTAGGTCACTCATCTCAGGGTGATATTTAGAGAAAGTGGTCTGTGTATCATAATAATAATCAAACATTTGGGGGTTCATAAGGTAGAAAACATTGTTTTTCTTGGTGGATGAGCTCTGAATACCACATAGGTGTCTTTCACCCTTGGAAAATAAGGGATAATTTAAGAATTTTCTGAAGGAAAATGTGATTGAGTCAAAAAACTGTTGAGGATCACAGAATCACAGAATCAGCTATGTTCAAAAAGAACTTTCAGATCATCAAGTCTAACCTGTGACCTACCACTACCTTGTCAACTAGACCATGGCATCAAGTGCCACATCCAGTTGTTTCTTAAACACCTCCAGGGATGGTGACCTTTCTTGGCAGCCCATCCAATGCCAAGGACTTCTTCCTAATGTCTAACATAAACCTCCCCTGGCACACCTTAAGACCGTGTCTCCTTGTCCTATTGCTAGTCGTCTGGGAGAAGAGACCGACCCTGACTCTGGCTTACCACCCCTAGGCTCATCTCTGAAGAGCCTGGTTTCATGCCCTCCCCACTTTGAACCTGCTTTAAAGCCCTCTCAATCAGCCCTGCCAACTCATGGACTAGAATCCTTTTGCCCTTGCTAGATAGATGAAGCCCGTCTGGCTCTAGCAGACCTGGTGCCAAAAAGTTGCCCCATGATGAAAAGCCCAAAATTCTGCTGGTGGCACCAGTCCTTAAGCTGCTTATTGATAACACAGGTTTTCCTTTTCCTTTTGCCATTCATGCCTGCTACTGAAGGAATTGAGCAGAGCACCACCTGCATTCCCATTTTCTAACCTGTCATGGAGGAAACACTATTGCATCATCAACTTTTTTGAGTACCACATCTGATTTATTCTTGGAGGATCACACACAATTTCTTACTGCTTACAGGCTGCTTAAAACTGAAAGATCCAATAGAAAATGATGAGATAATTTGGCTGAAGGCTAGTGTATTTATGCCAAGATAAATTTGCACATGAAAGGTGCAAAAGCAGTAAGGAAGACAGAAGACAAAGGCAATGAAGATCAATTAGCTAATTATACTTGAAGTAATCATTGTCACCCTTGCAGTCTTATTATGTAAAAGAGCGAATATTTCTAGTTTGGTGTAACTAGAAAAATATACCTGCAGTCTTTTTCTTGGTACACAAAATGAATCTCTGATGCTTTAACTGGGTACCTAAGATAGTAGATCTAAAAATACCAGCAATTTTTTTAAAAATATGATTGATTTCTCCTTTTTTTTTCATGAAGTCCCAGCTCTTAAACTGAGTTTACTCATTAAAACACTTACTAGTAAAATGACATGCCTATAAGTGCCAATGTACCATTGTCTGTTTATTGGGTGTCCTTTAACTGCAGTTAATGCTGGCTGTATTGACACAAAAAAAATTTAACTGCTACACTTCTAAGACCAATGAATTAATGGAGAACTTGACTGTATTTGCATTCATTTCTCCACTATAAAGATAAACCTGGTTGCAAAACTCACAAATTGGTACTTGCCAATATGTTTTTTCCTGTGTTATTGTTGTTAATGATAGCAGGAATTTGACCCAATTCTCAGATGTAATAGACTCTTTAAAGCTGGGAGATATATTTTCAATATGACCGTAGAGAAAACTGAATGGAAAAATGAAAAAACAAGCACAGCATCCTAGCAATGTCATTCTGTAAGTCTCAGCGCTGACTTATCTCTGGACTTCATCTTGCCCAGAAAAACAAATTTAGTGTTTGCAGAAAACTTGTGTCTCAATAAAAACAGGCCTAAGTAGCAGCTCAGAAATGTTCCCTGCATTCTTCTTGGTCATTGTTATATGAACACTTTTCTTTTACTCATTAGGATGAAGCATGGGCTTCTTCTGCTATAAGCAGAGAAATATTTTGAGCCAGGGGCAGTTAAATTTCAAAGTTGCCTCACTTTGTTTCCCAGACATCACCCACTTCTCCTAAGTCATCAACGTAGACTTCAAAGGCCACATTATGACATTAAGGAGAAGAAAGAGAAGGCAACTCGTTTTAATCAATACAAAAGTCTTCTTCCTATGATCTCTTTTAAATATGGGTGCTCAGAAGCAGATATAAAATTGCTTTGAATCCTCTGTTCATTTTTGAAGCACAGGATGGTGATAGGTTTCAGTATGCTGAAATTTGCAGATTTAAATTAATTTGGGGAGGATATTTGGAATAAACATCTGAAAATTTCATAGTAACAAATGTACTTCTCAATGCAAGAGTCATAAAGGTAGCATAAAAGGGACATTTACAGCCCCCTTGAGCAGGTTGGCCTGTCTTTGTTCGAGCTCTCCATACAGAGCAGCCTACATTTTTGCTGGATTACCCAGTGGTATCTATAGAAACTGTGCACTTGCATTTACAGATCCAAAAATAAACAAGCAGGGCTACTGTTTTTTACCTGTCCTTTTTAAGAGCAGGCAAGAAATAGCTCTCTTCTTCCCCTAAAAATAAAACCCAAAGCATTCCTGAACATTCCCAAATGTTCAGTAAGATTAAAAGAGGATGGTTGCAGGTCATCATAGAGCACTTAAGAAAGTGTCCCTTATGATTTATATTCCAGAAAGAGCTAGTTTAATTTTTCAGAATTCAAAATCTATTTTTCCTTAAATTTACTATAAATTCACATGGAAGTAAAAAAGACTTTCCTAAGTCAACAATAATTTAATCAGAAATTTTTATTTTGAAAATGGGTAAATGTGATTCTCTTTTAATTCTTTCTCTTATATTCATGCCGCTATTAAGTCTTTAGAATAACAATATTAAAACACTTAAGGAACAGTTTCTACTCCTGTGGACATCGAAATGAGACCCAAGTTTCTAAAAGACTTTGGACAGATCAAAATTAGAATCATATACTTATTTAATCATAATCTGTTGAAAACACTGGGCTAGGGGAGGAAAAAACCAAACAGAACAGAGATTGTTTCTAAGCTTCACCATTTCCTTAATAGTTTGGAGTTTTGCTTGATGCCAGAGCAAGAGCTCCTGTCTGTACTATGATAGAAGAGAGTAGAGGTCCTTGCTCTTGCAATCAAACCACTCTCTCAAAAAACATTTTCTCCTGCCTGCAGGGAGCAATTGCAATTACTACAATCACACAAATCTAATAGACTGCCATCTTTTATTACAACACACAGAGAATCCTGGAATCAAGATTTTCATTTCTATTTGCCCTCCATCCCTCCCCACACAGTTGTGAGTCCTTATTTTAATCTTCTCTCCCACATGTTTTCACAGAGTAAGCCTTGCTGTAAAGCAGTGTGAACTGTGGTGTAGATACTTAAATGATCTAATGCTATGTGACCAAAGAATGGGAGATCACACAGGAAAAAAATCCTGCCAGAAGGTGTTTGATGCATGATAGACAACACCTATTTCATCTGCAATACTCAACAAAGATTTATGCAGAAGATGCCATAGTTACTGAAAGCGGGGCTTTGGCAAGAATGACAGCACAAGCTGCTCAGTCCTGTGAAGCTTAGGCACTTCTGCATCAGTGCAGAAACAGATCCTTGGGTGCTTGGGAAACTTTAAATGCACATGGAGTGCTCTTTTGGCTCTTAGGAGACCCTGGCATTAGACAACCACAGCCCAGGTCATTGGTCTGCACCACCACCAGGCTTAGATGTTTCATTCTGTCTGAAGTCTTTGCCTTCCGGAAGAACAGAAGTCCTTATCACCTTCAGCCCTGCTCTCAGTTAGTACCCATCAGGGACCTCTTTGAGCCCTCCATGACCACTTCCAGGACCAAGCCCTTGAGCTTCTGTCCCATGGAAACCAAGATGATGGGGTTGGAGGAAAGCACATACGTGGATCTCATCCTGATGCTGCGTTACGATGAAGATGAATGGGGTCAACGCCCAGATTCAGGAGCTGAAAAATGCTGCCAGCTCTCACTCAATCTTTAGTTCCTTAAAAGATACCCTTAGTTCCTTAAGTCACCTGGACATGGTCCATATAGTTTGTAAAAATCCTGCTTTATGCCTGTAAATAAATATTCTCTAATTAGTATGCTGAAAGTCAGTGTTCAGATTAACTGATTCACTTCTTGGAATGATAAATGAGTCCACTTTTAGCATCTATTGAGAAGGCAGAGACTTAGGAAAAAAAATGAACACAGAGACTGAGCCATAATGCAGGAGAACACAGGATAGCTCTGGAAACTGAAACAATATAGGAGTACAATAAAATAAAATAAGTTTTTCTTTCCCAGGAAAGGAAAATGGTGGGTTTTCATGAAGAAATGTGACCATGACAGGAAATGGGAGGGCTTTTTTGGTGTGTTTTTGTTTGTTTGTTTGTTGGGAGTGGGAGTTTGGATCTTTGGTTGGCTAATTTGTTGATTTGTTTGGGTTTTTTTTTAATTGGAAAAAAATTCATAGCTCAGTATTTTAGCAAAATTTCACTTCTTTTTCTGGAAGTGTCTGGAAATCTAGCATACATACTTATTTGACTGTTCAAATAGGAGTGGCTTCTCATTCAGGAACAGCTTTTCATCTAAAAGGCAAAATTTGAACAAAAATATCAGTTTGTAAAAGAGGAGGATCTGCTCTGTGAAATGTAAGCTTTCTGGGACTATAGCTATCTCAAATAATGCCACCTCAAACTCTATTTGAAACCATGGGCCATTTTTAAGCTTTCAAAATCGATCCATAAAACAGTAGGAAATAAAAATTAATCCTAGAAATTAGAGAGAAAGTACCAAGGTGCTGAGAAGAGGGGAGGAAGTCCAAGGGATCCAGTGGTAAGGCTGCCACCAAAGGTTGTTACTCTCGTTCACTTTTTCCTAACCTTCTCTGTCAATCAGAAGAGTGATGGAGTCCTCTCCTCTCCATAGGTCCTTTCTTTCATGTCCTGCTCCGATCTCACCCTGGTCTAATTTCTCATCTATCAATGGATTACTGAGGTCTGGGAAGATTTTAAACTACAGTTTTCAAAGTGTCTGAGACTAAATCTGTATAAAATCTTTCACTGTTTTGTCAATACTCACTACTATGACTCATCACTATTTTGGCAAGTAAAGTGCTGAAATATTTTTCTAGGTTTTTCAAGCTTTTAAAATATGCACATAAGAATCAGAAGGATGTCAACAAACATATCAGAAGGATTTCAGGTAGAAATTAGACACTTTGACATACTCCTGATATTGATGTTGGCATTTTTTGCTGTTGATTCACTCAGCTTTTGGATTCTCTCCAAGTGGGAGCAGAGAATAACTTTTGCAAAGTAAACACCTAAACTCCTTTCAAGGAGAAGAGAAAGAGTTGATGACCTCCTAAGGAAGATTCAGACAAGCTGACTGTTCTCACCTGCGCCTGGACTGATAGGGAATTCCAAACACCTACATCTATAGGAAATCCAGAGCTCCAAACCACGCTGTGAGGGTAAATATCACAAAAATATACAATGATCTCAAAAAAAAAACCTAAACAAACCACCCAAAAAAAAAAAAAAAAAAGACCAAAAAATACCAGAAGACAAAGCCCTTTCCTTGAAACAGGTCCCAAAATTTTATGCTTGTATAAAGTCTGGGCAACTGTAAGAATAGATCGCATTGTAAAATGAAAGGACTGAGTCACACAAGGATTTAGAAGAACTGCCAGGTATCCTAACTTCAATATAGCTAGACAGGTATGTTTTCTCAAGCATTTCTGATCATCTGCAGACCCTAGTTATGAAATGAATATCAAAAGTAATGGATGATTAGAAAACTATGTAATATTGTACAGAGCCTGTTGTCACTTGGATTTCTTCTACTCTGAGATATTATATTTGTTTTCCTATCCCACATACACATAAAAGAGATGTTAATAGAATATTTATGCTTGTTACTTGATTTACTTGGTAGAATTCCATAGCTTTACACTTAGAGGCACATTTGTATATAAAGAAATTTTTCTTTCACAATACTGTCTGGTATCTCTTATCTCTGATTTTTTTGTACAGAAGATTAAAAAAGCGATGGAAGATGGAAGAAATTGCTCACACTGCATTATTAAGACTTCTCTGAAACCAAGCAAGTCAGAAAACTCCACAAAAGCTTGTATTTGAGAGAATATCTGTCATAGAAATGTTGGACACATGAGCAGCAAGTGGCATATTGAATTCTGACATGGTTTTGAATGTTAAATGTTCATATTTGCCTTAACTGTGCCAGCACAGAAATTCAAAAGCTTCTGAGTGTTTTGATTTGATCCCTTTGAAGAAGTCTAATTCCCTGCCAGAAGAAATAGCCATGCTGTTCATATTTGAAAACATCTAACTTGAAAAGATAAAAGTAATTCTAAACTGCTGTTTGTATATATAGGTGAACAGAGGTTCCAATAATTAAAAGACTTAGTTTGGGCTTTGATAAATTGAATTCCCTTTGTAAAGCAACTTGGCAATACTCAGTCTATTGTTTCAGTGGAAAAAAGACTTTGACAAAAAAGATGTCTCTATAAAAGATAATAGGTTTGAATGGCTTTAGTTTATTTAACATATAAAGGACATTCTAGATAGCCTTAAAGAAGAATCAACAAATTGTAATATAACATTGTGACAATCTAAAGGTAAAGCAACAAACAAAACAGATTAGATGTTGGTCTGCTAAGTAATAAAAGAAGACAGCTATACCATCATTTTGCGGCAAAAACCCCAATAGTTTGAAGAGAAATATCCACAAAAGTATATTCTTCTTACCTCGTGGATGAATCTCTTAATTAATGAAATATGCTTTCTATTGAAAGATGTTCCTTGGTTATGTATCATATTATTTCTTCTGCTCAAATTAGCAGAAAGAGAAGCAGAATTCAGTGGGGAATCTGACCAAAGAATGCAAAAAGGCATGAGAAATAATTTTGCAGAATTACATTATCTTTCATTTTCTCTAAGGAAAAATGAGGTTTTACAATCAAATTCTTAAGAATTTTATTCTTTGTGTGAGAGTCCCACTGCAGGCAGGAGTGATAGGGCCAGAAAAGACTTTGAAAAAGGAAATTTGTGTTTCCATCAAGGTAGATAATTGTCTGCATAGCTCCTGAAAGTTCACTATTTATTTTATATATGCAAAACTATGAGAATTAAAGACCTAAGGCCACCATATTTTCATTACAGATACCATAATAGAGACCTCTTTAGGATAATTAATTTAATCAATACGCTATTGGCCATTCCTACCTCACTGGCAAATTCTCTCTATGGCACATATCACTAAAAGCATCATGATTCATTGATACTTCCAAGCCAGAAAATACATCAGAAGATGCTGCAGCTCCCTTCTCCCACTGGCTGTGCATCACACCCCCATCCCGGTGTAGACTGCAGAGATGGCTCATGTTCCTATGTAACTAGTTGTTTACCACAGAAACAAGTCACTGAAAGTTAATCTCAAAAAGTAAAAGAAGAGGTTTATTTCACCGAGAATTCAGCTTTCCACAGCAGGGTTACATGGACAACAGCTGGCCTTTCTACAAAAGCCTGCAACTTCTTGATAGCTGATGGAGTCTGGTGGGGCTAGACAGCATAGTCATCAAGGAGCAACACGGGTCTGATAATACACTTTCTGATAATACAATACTCAGAGCCAGACAAATATGATCATTCCCACCAGCTCCAGGGAATGGTTTATTATTTGGAAAGCTGTCTTGAATATAGGTTGTGCTTTGCTGGTACTTCCATACTGAGTATAATGTTTTTTATCGATTTCAGAAGTGCACCAATTGCTTTGCAGATACAGAAACAAGCTCATGCACACATTCCTCTTAATAATAGCAGCATTCTTTAGAGCTATCCAGATATTATGCACACTAATATTTATTGGTTTTTGTTCATCAAAACCCGACAGTTGTTTAAATTCAAAGTTTTAGGGAAATACTTTTCTGTACAATTTCTTTTAAAAGTAAATTTTGCAACTTTCTGTTTTGGAATTTCACAAACAAACAAACACCCCTCTTTTCTTTCTAAAATGTACTTACAGATTATTACATAGTAAGATAATAGAGGAATGAAAAGAATTTCACTGAATTTTGGATATCAGTCTAAATACAGTTATTTTAAAGGTTAAATTCACAGATATTTGTCCCTGAGCTCCGATTTTCAGGTTCAGACACGACTAACCAAGCAGAGAATTTGTATGTACAGCCAAGTATTTCTGTTAGCAATGTCAGCAAGAGTGACATGGAATGAATTTTTGCATAACACTGTCTAATTGCATCTTAATGCGCATTTTCCAATCGCATTGGTTGATTTAAAAAAATGAATTAAAAATAAATCCTTCACATTGCTTTGCTTAGGCTTCTACCAAGACTTTTCATTTTTCTTTCTACATGAAGAGTATTTTTTCATGAAAAAAATAGATAAGGCAATAAAAGTTTGATAAAATCAAAGTACTGCCAGTTCTATGGAGAACACATTTTCTGTTGAGAATTCATTTTGATTGAAGATTTATTATCAAATTCTGCTATTTTTCATGAGACAGAAACGAACCTAATTTTTGGATGCTTTCTTTCCATACTTTATATAGATTTGAAATGTCAAATCAGTTTCAAAGCAAAGAGTTGGCCATGGTTTATAATCTCGAGTGTAGTGGGAAAAAATTCTCACTGACTTATCCCTCCTTAAATGTTCATTTTGAGTGCACCATAAGGCTGGTGGTTTTGACATCATCATTAGGAGAGAAAGCTTTCATGAATTAAAATGAAAACCAGAAATCTAATAATTTTTTTTTTTTGTGAACCATGATTTTCATTCCAAACTTCCCAATGGCAATATCAAAGGGACCATCTGCAGAGGCATTCATGTAAACTTGTACCAAAACCAGAAGTGAAAGTCTTTACAAGACTTTTTTCCATGTAATCTTTATCGAGTGCTTGCCAACAGCCCCACACACTGATAATTTCAGCCACATGCTCTGTGCTCTAGGGCAGACCCAGCAGAGGAACAAGAAGATTGGTTCAGGATTCAGGAGCTAAGTGGAAAACAGTTAGTGGAAAGCACATCTGCCTGAATTAGTCTAGCCAACATCTAGGAACACATTTGGGTTCTGTAGAACATTCATTAATATATATAATTATAAAATGTGGGTGAAAAAAACCCCAGACTAAACCAAGATCCTATTTATTTGCCTGGTTTATCCTTTCTATACTACACCCAGGTCAACACAACTCTAAGTTTTGATTTTTTGTTGCAAAACTAAGTAAGGATTTCTTTCTCATTAACTAGGTGTCAGAATATTTTACCTGTCATTTGCAGGTAAAATATTAAAAAGTTGTATTCAAGAAGGTCAAAGAATCACAATGGTTTGGGTTGAAAGGGACCTCAAAGATCATCTTGTTCCAACTCCCTGCCATGGGCAGGGACACCTTCTACTAGACCTGGTTGCTCAAAGCACTGTCCAGTCTGGCCTTGAGTGTCAAGTCTTCTAGGAAAATACTCTAATTCAGAGCAGAAAGCTGGCAATTAGGATAGCCAGAAATACAAGCTAATCTTATGTAGTAGATGGAAACTGAGTTTATGGATGAGTTCCTAAGTCAATGGCGCTTTTGCGATTTGCATATTTAGACAGGCGCAGAAGCACGGGAAGTTCCCTTTTGTTCCAGCTTTTCCCATGGGGAAAGGGGTTGAAAATGGGCCCCGGGCACCGTCTCTTGGAGCGAGCCTGGGCCTCCCCTTCCCCAGTGCCGCGGCACGGGCCCCTGGGTCACTGCGGAGGAGCCATCCCAGAGCTGCAGACAGTTAAAAACAGCCATGAACGGCACAGCTAAAACCACCTGGCACAGCTTCTAGGGTACGGCAGGGCTTCCCCTCCTCCTCCACACGGCTGGCGCGGCCCTGCGCGGACCCTGCGGGAGCCTGCGGAGCCTCTCTGCAGCCAGCATAGCTTGTACCGAGCCGAAGAGGACACCATGCAGCCAGCAGCACGCAAGGGAGCAAGGCTTTCTCCAGTGTAAAGCCCGGACAAGACCAATTTCTTAACATGAAGGCTCCAAGGTCAGAAAAAAAGAGAAAGTCACATGGCACGGAGTCAAGATGGCGGAGGAGAAAAAAGAGGCGGAGACGCTTTGGTGCGTAGCTTAAAAATGCTTTCTGCAGGCCGTGGTAAAAACTGTAATATCACAAACTGTATGTCTCTTAATCCTTTTGAAGTATATGGGGGGATAAAGAATTCATGTGCGGCCTATGAAGATATGAGAAATGCCTATGCCAGGCTATACAGAAGTGGTGAAAGGCTTTTAGAGATTTTGAAGAAGAGAGCCTCCTTTGTTTTCAGGCCAGAATAACTCATCCTTAAAAAGACTAAATCCCTGTGTTTATGGGCCCATGACTGCAGTATGAATAGACTGTGGGATTTTCATGGGAGCGATATTTTTCCACCTCAGCAGATTTGTTTACGGGTGGGACTGTTGCTGGTGATAGTTTGGAAACCACGTTAAAGCAGAAGAAACTCTTTTTCCTTAATATTGGAGAGGCTTTTAAGAACTGCAACACTGACCAAATCCTATGTTTTGATTTTCCCTTGTGCGGTTTTGTTGGATAGGAGAGGGTGCCGGAGGAGAGGGGAGTTCACTTTGATTTCTTATTATTTCTTTTTGCTTTAAATTCTGTTAGTAATAAACTTTCCTTCATACAGCAACTGTTTAAGTCTGAACCTGTTTTGCCTTGCAGTTTTTTTCAGTTTTCCTCAATAATCTTTGTGAAAAAAATAACAGGTTTCGTGGGGCTTGGCACCTGGCCAGCTAAAACCATGACATTTTATCAGCCATATTGCCTAGCAGAGCTCCACTGCCTGCAATAGGCACTTTGCTTTTTACATCTACTGAGATCTGTTTCTCTCTCTCAGCTGCATTTTGAAGGGAGTTTCCTGCAAGCTCTTTTCTCCTGATTAGTCCGTAAAGGTAAATTGGGCTTCAGTACAAGTGTTTGGAAAACCAGCATGGAGCATGCACGAGTGATCTATTTTTCATCCAGTTAGGAAAAACAAAATGTGTCTCAGACTTCCTACTGTGCCTAGAAACTGCCTCCCACTCGTACTTGCATTCTTTATTAATTCAGCTGTGCCTCCTCCATTAACTCCGTTGTCTTTGCAGTTCCATGTAATTTGGTGTCATTCACAGCACACCGACTAAAGGACAAGTATGGAAAAATCTGGTTTCTATTCAAAATTCTAACATTATAAAGAATAAGGAAATCTGTGTGGAGTTTTGCAATAGTTCATTGTCAACTGAGCCATGGTGGCCTAGCACTCTACCTTGTCTTTGGTTTTCTCTTGGAGTTTTAAGACCTTGCTTTTCTGCTTCAGCTTCCTCCTAAAATTTGAAGAGAGCAGTGCATTATAGTATTAGTAGTACCTTCTCATGCTCTCAAGCTGCTCTGCTGATATGCACTTGATGAGGGGGAAGTTTACACGGGATAAAATGTGTAGATCTGTAGTCCTTGGTATTTTCCCCATCAGACACTTTTCTGCAATTCTGGACTCTCCCTGATGACTGATTAAAAGTACTGATTTTTCCCTAGTAAAATCTTTAAAGTGCAGAGGACAAGAAATTCACAGTGTTTCTTTTAATTTCCTGCAGTAAGTGTGAACATCGAAACCCATGTTCGCAATAGGGGTTTGCCATGTCACCTTTCCTCTCCTGTAACATCAGGCTTCATTAACTTCTTCTGTTTGGTTAGTCTTTTTTTCAGCTTGTACCTCAACTTTTTAATATGAGGTCCTGAAAAAAATGAACACTCAGCTTGGTATCCAAGACCATTTTTGAGTCTTCAGCCTAACACATGTATTTCCAACAGATTTTACATCCTGACATTTACAGGCAGTGTAATAACCTACACAGTGAAATCTATCTAATGACAAATACCAAAGGTAAATACACATAATTTCAAAATTTATGTGAGATCTATAGTTAGGAAAGACCAATTTTTTTTTTTTTTTTGGTGAATATTCTTTTCCTTAATTTCACTTTAGATGTTGAATTTTTTCCTAAACTAAATAAACAAATTTTTTGTACCTTATTTGGGGGATAAAAAAATAAGCATCATGTTTAACATTGCTTATCTACTGTTGTGCCAAAACTAATGAAGAAAATTACATGATGTCCTCTTGCATTGGCTTTCTCTGAAAAAGTTTTTCCTAGCTTTACCTGAATTGCATGTGGTGCTTTGTGAAATTAAAAATTATATGCTCTATTTTTCCCTGTTTCATAGACTTTTTAACTCTTATTGCAATAAAAAACTGATTTGCATTAACTTCATCTGGTTTGATTCCATAACATACTATAAGCACAGTGGGAATCAACCAGAAAGCCAGAAAATATAATCAGAGAAAAAATTACAATATATCAATTACCAGTTTAGGTCTGAAGCATTTCCTCTTTTCTCTCTGATAGTCCTGGTGTGACAATAATATTTTATAATAGAAAGCAGGTAAAAAGCAATTTCAATCATCTTCAGATGCTGTGGATGTTCACATAAAAAAAATTGCTGCTGAAAGAAAAATAGGCATTCCAGAATTGTACAGTATGTTAGGGGAAACTTGTCCAATTTCTTAGGTTGCACGTAGCAAAAGTCACACTACTTTCATTTCCACACTACTTTCATTTTCCATACACACACAAAAATTCTCCTGAGTTTTATAGCATTTTGGATAATAGAACCAGAATATCTTTCGAGAAGATTGAAGGGTTCCAAAGAAATTCCTTCAGGTCTATTCATTGGCTGAAAGAATTTTAGAACTGCATTTCTCAACCTTTATTTCAATATTTCTGGCTAATATGGTTAGTCTTGTCTGAAATTAAGATTTGGCCAAGCTCCAAGCATTATTTTTTTAATCAAAAGACTTGAACCAGCAGTTTGGTATAAATACAAAAAGTATGATTTAAAAATCTGCAGCATTTTTTCTAAACTGGAGTGCCCTATAAGAAAATAACTACAAAATAATTTTCTGAACAAAATGAAGAAAGACAGTGAGATTTTAGGTCTTAAAATTGAAGCTTATCAAAGTTTACCAGAGTCAAGTAAGTTACTGTTTCCTCATTTGCACCTTGGTCAACATTGCAGACTTCCCACATTCCCCTTCTTTTTGTTGTAAGTGGGGAGTATTCCAGGTTTCCTTGTTTCAAGCAATGTGATACTATTTTTCAGGATCTGGTCTGCAGACTTCCTGATTCTTTCTGTGTCATGGAAGCAGGACAGATAGAAACCTGAGTACAGAGGGATTGGATGCTAAGTCTGGTTGGACTTGGGACAAAAGAGAAAAGCTGATGAAATTCAGCTAAGTCAGCAGTCCAGTCAGCAGCTAAGTACCACACAGACACTGGCTCCCCTGGTGCAGAGAAGAATCAGAAAGAAAAGGCAAACCTTGTGAGTTGAGATTAGAACAATGTAATAATTGAAACAAAATGTATTAATAATTTTAGTAATAAGGAGAGGGGGAGAGAGTAACAGAACCTAAGAAAAACAAATTGCTCACCACCCACTGACCAATACCAAGCCTGTCCCAGAATTGTGATAATCCCCAATTCCAGGTAATTCCCGCAGTTTGTATAATACATGTGGCATACTGTAGTATACAAAACTGTTTTGAACAAGTTTGGGTCACCTGTCCCAGCTGTGGTCCCTCCCAGCTTTTTGTGCAGCTCCTCATTAGCAGAGCAGGACACACTGAAAAGTCCTTGACTTAGTGTAAGCAACACCCAGAACAGCCAGAACCTCTGTGTTCTATCAATATGATCTTCGTATTAAATCCCAAACACAGCCCTGTACTAGCTATTAAGAAGAAAATAAACTGTGTCTCAGCCAAAACCAGGACAAAAGAAAAATGGAAATATCTTTGTCTCTTATCTGGAAACACAGGTTTCAGAAATAGGCTGAACTGGAAGTCAACCTGGTATTTTTCAGACATATGACAGTAAGTGAAGTTTTGAGGATCATCTTAAATTAACCCAATCTATCTGTGTAAACATGGCTTTATATCACTGGTATCTGAATGCATGATGAGAGTACTAACTCACGCCAGGAAACCACTGTGTTGCGAGTTCTTTAAATATTTTATATCATTAAAGTTCAAACCTAGACTAACTTAAATGCATAAGCACCATGAATTTCAAATGCTGTGTAGTCAGAGGCATGAGGGAAGTCAAAGTTTGTCATAAGAACTACTTTTCTGGCAATTCTGCCAAATTTTAATGAATCTAACAGAAATGAATGCCAAACAGGCTTCCCTTCTCTTCATGTTTGTTTTAATGTACAGAAACACAAGAGTCAAGATAAAGGTGAGTTTTGTCACGCCTGGGGATCTGTCAGCACCATGTAGTATTATAGAACGGGACAGAACCCGTGCTTGCCTTCTGCCGTGTCATTCACTACATAACCAGCTTTGGTCTTGGAGTGATGAAACTAGAAAGAGGATTTGGGGCTCACACAGCAATTCAGTTTTCCAAGCTCCACTGAACTGAGCCAAGTCCAGTCAAATGCATCTTGTCTATTCTTTGAGATACTAATTTAGCCATTGCAATGGAATTTCAGTGCACTTGATTATGAGCTACACAGCATAAATGAAGAATCACCCTTCCTTTGTGGTCAGTAAGGAAAAAATGCAAATGCCACGTGTAACCATTAACATGGAATGACCGAGGCAGCACTTGGAACTATACAACAAATGCCAGACTTTTTTCTTCTTCCAAGAGAAGAAGAAAAAAGAAGAAGTTTTTCACAACTCAGGATTTTTTTTTACTTTTCAAAAGTATCACTCATTGCATTTTGCCTCACCACAAAACTGTCAGTTATGTTTCTCTTCTCTGATTCAATGGTTTATGACTCATTCCCTTATTGTTGTATGCTATACTGTAATTGTTATTTCCATTATCTGGTGCATGAGTCATTTTCTTTGCAGCTATTTGTTACAAAGTATGATTCTCACTTCTCTTAACATCTGTTTGAGTTCTTTCTGAGTTGATGATCATATTTTATATGCATTGAATATGACTTGTTTCCATCTCAAGCATTTCACTGCACTGTTGTTTACTTTATATTGAGCACTGCAAGCATCACCTGTAGATCATAAGTCTTCCTTGAAATTTTAGTCTGTGTAGTCCTGTTCTATCCATTTTCCTGGGCCATTTTGCCACAGCCCTTAGGTAGAAACTTTGGAATTGTTTCATTTCCTGACATCATATATAAAGGTCACCAAGAAAATTCTTTAAGTTAGCTCTCTCTCTTTTGCATATAATAAATTATACAGCAAAGTAGTGAGTGAAATTCTTGCCTATATTGAATCTAGGAGAATTTTTATACTGACACTGTGGAAAATCATCTGAAGTCCAAATGTCTTCATTTCACTGCAAACTGTGCCTAGCTGTAAACTGCAGTTAGGAGCAGGAAAATTGTATTTCCTAAATGTATCCATTACTCATGATTCTGTGCTATACCATGCTACCATGCTGGGCTAAATTTAAAATTGGAGCTAGCAGATACGATGGGTAAAAGCCAGGTTGTGGAAGAAGGCCAAGAAAAGGTCCCTGTTCAATTGCAGTCCCTTTTAACTATTCAAAATAGCAAGATAGAAGTATTGTGGAAGTTTTATCAAGGTTTTGTCTGCACAGAAAAAGTCTACCTTCACTAATGAGTGTCTAAGGGTACTCATAGGAAATGAATATGCTTACCATCACCATAATCTCTCTCAGCAAAATAAGTAAACTTCATGTTTAGCTGACCTTTTGTCTTTCATTTGTAGACTTTTTTCACCCTAATTTCCTGTATCTCTGTACACATTTCCATCTGAACAGTATACTTGTCCCTTTTTACATGCTGATGGTTGATTCAGGCTGTCTCCTTCCAAAACAAGGGAAAACTGCCTGAACCTACATTTTCTCCTTCTCATGCCCTAAAGGCAGTACCATCTTATCCTGCACTGCTGGTTTCACTGAACACCTACCGTGGAGAGGAAAAAGGGACGCACTCAGAGTATTCACATGGGAAGGCAAGGAAAATCAATTCCTATCCCCCAAAAGGCAAAATTTCTTAGTGCAAAAGTTCACTAAATGTTACAAGCTATGTTTTATATATCAAGAAAAGAGGAAAAAAAACATGGACTGGAAGCCTGTGTCTATAGATTTTACTTCTGTATGGCATGTGGTGGGAGCTAGAATTTCATCCCTTGCATTCCCTAATGAAGAGACCAGACATAACAATAGTGAAGGGTACATAATTTCATCTGTAAAAACAGCTTTCATTTGACATGTAAGAGAACACACAATGCCAGAGATTTCTTTAGATTCCTCAGACAAAACTGTATAATGGTAAGCACATTGTCTATATTCCTTTTAACACATGCGTTTTTGAAGTGTAAAACTGTTATTACCAAATTAGAACAATAGGTATATTACTTTTAAAAGCTGCAGTTTCAGAACAATATTACATACATTCATAAGGATAGTTTGTATATATTTTCCAGCTTTAGATTTATAAATGTCTACAAATGAACAGCAGTAGCAATGTTTATTTTTCACCTGTGTGACCACTAGTCCATTCCCCACGAGGGTAACATAATTATTAAGAAGTAAACTCTGATATGAATTGCTCTGTGTGTAGTTCATGTGAGGCTGAGCCACAAATTGCTTTCACAGCATTAGAAAAGCAAACCTATTATGAAAAGCAGTTTGTAAAATTAAGAAAAGCTAGCCATAAAATGGCTGTATTTAACTAGGTTTTCTGGTAGCACCCACAAAGTCCTGCATCAAAATAAAATGAGGACTCTGGCATAAAAAGCTCACAGCATAAGTAGAAAATTATACTGAAAGTTGGCAAGAAAGGGATCAAACCTGTATTTTAAATCAAACATTAGCTGCCGCTGTCTTCCAGCACCATCATTATTGAACTCAAGTCTTGCAGAGAGGAGATGTACAAGAGAAGCGAGTATGACTACAGATACCTTGAATTTTTCAAAAGTTTTCAGAAGACCTCAGGTTTGTAGTAATTCTAAGAAAGACGGTTCAGGTTCCAGAAGGGTCGTTTTTAGATTCCTCCTAGACTGCCATAGAACCACAAACACTGGACAGCCTTTGCCCTGACTAGGTTTCAAGGCAAACAGGAAACCCAGAGGCCCCCTGAGGTTATTCAGCAAAAATGGTCTTGGTCTGAAATGAGTTTTTCAGCTTTTTGCTAGAAAAAAGAGGATGACTTGTAATGTAAATTAACCACAGTTCAAGAATGAAAATTGTTTCATTTACCCCTGCCAAGCCCCCTTCAAAACATTTCCTTGAATAAAAATTAAATATTTTCACTTCTTCACTTTGTTAAATCCTGTTGTGGTTCAAGCCGAAGTAGATCCAGTCACCACGCAAACCAATACACGGGTGACGAAGGGCTGCAATATGGCTGATATGAGAGGAAAGGAAATAGCAGAACACTGTCAAGGAACTATTTGGATGAAAAAAGAGGGACCAGAGAGAGACGCAGTTTGAGAGGAAGATCACAGTTGCTTCTGGGTCATTAACTTCCATTAGTAACATGTATTGATGAAAACTTTTTTCTGCTTTGTTTGCAAACACCATATAGCTTTATTGCTCCATATTTCTTTCTTTTTACTTCACCTTCTCTCCCCCAAGAGTTTATAGCTTTCTGGAACTTAGAATCAATTTTTGCTATAATGAAATTTCTTTTACATTTATTAAAACCCTCAGAGCAGCAATATGAGTAGAGTGAGTGGAAGCTCAACAGTGGAGAAATGGCATTAGTCTACAGAGACAAACCCAGCACAGGTGGTACTACAATTTTGTGAAATCAAAGTGGGAGGCTTTGCACTTCCAGGTGGCCCTAATCTTCATATTTCACAGCTTAAAGGACAGCTGGAAATGTTTTGGAGGGGCCCAAACCGCTATGAATAAGGAATAATTGAATTACAAAAGAAAGAGCAGAAAGAAAAAGCTGGCTGAAGTTATATCGGTAAGAAAATAATTCCAACTGTCTTCTTGTTTTACACCAGTAGTTTACTTGTGTTGCTTATTTCATAAAAGTTAACGAGAATTCCCCTTTATTCCCTCTTTCCCTGCTACATCTTTGTGATAACAACAAATAAAATGAATTGTTCATAACTGAAGGTCAAATAAAATTTTGGGTAACATGGGCCTTCTTGGGAAATGCGTACTCAATACAGACTTCGTGGAAGACTGCTCAGGAAAGGAGTACACAAGTAAGTGTGGTTGATGTATTGATTGCTTTTTCATACAAATATGGCCTTTTGTGAATATATGACTAGGTCTTTACCTCTTTATCTTTTGCTTTGCTGTGATTTGCTATTACTACTTTAAATTGAAAACAAACTAAATACAAGGATCCCATGTGAGGATATGTGGGGAGCTAAATCTTCTGGTAAGGGAGGCAAGAAGACAGACTTTAAGGATTTATGAGATCTAAATTAATAAGGGCAGTCAAACAGGAGGGAATGGTGCCCTTTACAATTGGCTTTATGTTGTACCCTGACTTTGAAAAAGACTTGCTTTTTACTGGAAATGTCTCTATTTGCAGCAGTTCTTTTTTACTGTGAAAATGAGATTAGAGCATTCTTAAAAATAGACACTACTCTAATTTCAAACTCCTGAAAAGGTTACCTAAGTTGTAAACAAACTTCAAAATAAATTCTTACCAAGAATGGAAAATTTGCAGTCCCAAATATTTGTGTTGCAGGAAGCTAGGAGTAGCCAAAGACAGGATGTGCCTGATTGTAAGAATATAGCTATTCAAGTGTATGCATTCCTAAATCTGTCTATAAGGCAACAGAAATTAATGTCTGAGCAGGAAGATCTGTAACTTACGGGCTTTTTCAAGGGTTTTTGGGCTGATTAGGTTTTGGGGTAACCATGAATACTTCTCAGACTTTTTCAAAAAGTTCCAAAATTGTCATATCAGGGAGCAGCTCAGGCACAACCACTGCATACAAAAGTGAATTTTCATTGTATATACTAGAACTCTTGAGAAAAATCAAGCTGGCTGCAGCTGCTGACAACTCCTGAATATTCATGTTGTTCAGTGGGTGGTTTGGAGCCTGGCAAAAGAAAACAATAAATCTGTCACAAACAAAATAAAAGCTGATTCTTGCACATAGTTCTCTGCTCTGCATCTTTGAATTCAGATAAAGGGGAATAGTACAGTTCTTTAAATATAGTGGGTTTTTTAAAATCAAAAGCATAAGGCATAATGAAACACTGGGTGCACTTTGAAATTTATTTATGTGACTGAGTTTTTTATTAATTATATAAATTTCTTGCTTTTCTTGGGCAATGGAACATATTTTGCACAGAGTGAGGGAAGTATAAAAGAATAGTAATAACTGCAGTGAGAATTTTGGTTCTACAGAAAGCACCCTATCTGGAAAGCCTGGAACTATAGGAAGCCTCTCGGAGCTAGAGGCATTTGTCCTGTGTTTGTACAGCACAGCAGAATCCCAGTTCATGACCACTGTGGTGTACTACCATATATGCTCACAAATCACAGCAGCAGTTAAATGAAAGACTATGGGTTATCCATATTTCTGCTTTAGAAGCACCTATGTGATGTGACAACAAGGTATAAATCATTTGCCTTTCAGTGCCCTGGAATATTTTACAGGAAAGAAACAAGAAATAAAACATATCTTTACCAAAAAAAACTGCAAAACAAACCAACCAACCAAACAAACAAAAAAACCAAAACAAACCCAGAAAAAAAAAAAAAAACAACACAAAAAACCTAAGCCAAACCAAAGAAAATCCAACCTAATATTTTGACTTGCCCAGTCTGAACTGAGTGGGATGAGTAGCACATTGTCCTGGATACTTTGTTAAGAAACATCCTTTTATTCATAACCGGGGTTACTCTGGCAGTTTTCTCAGCCCATCTAATTCAAAATAACTAGCTTTTCTTCATGAGCTACTGCTCTTCATAAATTCTTGCTCAGCTGACTGAATTGATGCTCTCTCTCTCTCTCAAGACTTGAAAAATGGATAATCTAACACAGACTTACACAGAAACTGTTGAGTCCCATCCAGCTAATCAAACACAAACATCCACTGGAAGATGATTTCCTCTTCTGCAGGTATACACCTCTATTAACATCTGAATCCCCTCAGTAAAGTTCTCTACCCTGACTATTGACTCTGGGGACACAGAAGCAGACTTGGCATCTAAAGCCCAGCTGTGATGGGGAGTGTTTGCAGTCTCTGGGATCTGCAGCAGCCACCATGTGTGTGTATCTATCTGCAGCATAGCTGCATGAGAGCATCTGTGGACATGAAAAGTTGTCAGCTGCAGACACCCCTTGGGGGATGTGTGCTATTCCCACAATACTTGACTGGACAGGCAGCAAGTGTGGCAAGGGGAACACAGGGTCCAGAGCCTGAATATTTCATTTGTTGGTGTCCTTTGCACAGGTGAAACACACACTTGTGACTTAGACACCCACCTGGTGCCCAGGCAGCATCTGGGGAGTAGGTGGACTAAATCACCATTAAAAATGAGGTCATTTAAAACAGCCTTGCACACCTATATGTGCACAACAGGACAGAGATCCAAGTGGCAATGAGATGATGCAGGAATTTCCCTTCTCTGTGACACCTCATTTGTATTTTCTTAAGGTGCAGTTAATTAATAAAACAGCCCAAGTTAAAAACAGCCTTAACGTGAAAGCCTCCTTGAGTAATTTGGACCACATATTAAGTGACCACATAGACATCAGGAATATGAAATAAATCTTTAGCAAAATACCTGCATGAGTAGCTTCAATAGATCTACCAGGGAAGCAAATGTGAGGAAGAATATTTACTTTAATTTGCCTTTTTTTTAATTAATTTTTTAAAATAAAATTCTCTCTCCCCTTTCACTTAATCCTCACAGTTAAATGTACCAACAAATATTTGCACTGTTTTTCATTAATTCTTTATTCAGTCTAGTTCATCATATTAGTTTGTTTTCAAACTGTCCATGTTTATTTTTATCTGAATAATTTAGTACAAAAGCTGGCACTGTACAAGTCAAGCATTCATTATAACAATATTTGCTTGAATAGTTTGGATTTCTTATTAATGAGAGTAAAAACAGGGAGGGGAAGGAGAGGAGAGGAACTGCTTGAAAGATAGCAAAATCTTTAAAGAAAGAAGAAAACGGGGAAAAATCTGATTATTAAGATTCAGTTCCTATATATTCTGCGTAAAAATGATAGGTGGATTTCTAAGGTCAAACTACATCTTGCTATAGTGAGATGTAAACTACTCTTGATTCCAGTGCAGAGAAAATCTTTTAAGACAGTAAATGTAATATGAGTTTTGTGGAGTGTACACTGACTGCTTTGAATTTTATCAGAAAAGGAATTTAACTTCCAGTCTATACAGACATCTATTACAACCTCAAAGGTGACATTGAATTTGAGTTGAACAGGTCAGGCAGGTCTAAAATCCTTTCTTTGTTACACTTAAGTGGTTCGAGTTTATAATTTTTAATGTTACACTATCTATCCATAAAACAAAAAAAAAGATTTTTCTAATTATCCAGCTGGCTTTTTTTTTTTTTTTTTAAAGTTTACTCACTTCTACAGATTATTCTTTTGCTTGGTCCCAGATATCTGCATTTTCTCACTTTCCAATAATAAGTGCTTATGCATTTGCTCAAACCTGAGGATTGAACAATAGGTGCTTACAGGAGTTGCTAAGATCCATTTGTTCTGTGCTGCTCTCTAAGCTCCTGCATTCTGAAGCTTATGGATCTCTAGAGCTCACTCCACCTCTTATGTTATGGTGCCTTCATAGCACCTATTTGTAAGAGACATCATCAAAAGACTGAAAATGTGTTTCTAATAGCCCTGATTTAAATTAATATTCCAGTTAGTCACTGCCTCTCAGTACAAATGCTTCCCTGGCCTCAGGCATGCTGGCCACATGTAGCAGAATCTCTGCCTAAGCCTTAAAACACCTTGAACTTTAACCTCTAGTGAAAGTTATCAGTGGCGGATGGAGAAGGGAGGTTACACTGCTTATGGAGTTAATTCCAAGACCAGCCTAACACATCAACCAGAAAATTAAACATTCTGAGGATGTGAAGAACAATTTGTGACAGAATATGGCACCAGTGAGCACGTGGCAGACAAAATACCTGCTAAAAGAACTAACAAGAGGTGGTACTGATAACTTATCTAAAGTTGATGAGCTAAAGGCTGCATATGGCTCACCTAGAAACATGACTGACAATCACTTTATACTGCAAAAGGCCAGTCCCGCTTTTTAAAGACAGGGTCTTCTAACACACTGCTTCTTGGAATGTGAATGGAGCTTCCTCCCTTGAGATGGGGATGCTCTTCAAGTTTAATCCTTCGGGCACAGAAAAAGAGATTTGCCAACAGTCATTGGTGTGGGTGAGTAACATCAATCTCTACTTAATTATTTTGCTAGATTTAATGCTATTGCTTCAATATTGCTTCAATAAATAATGCACTTTACCAGTCGTTTTAATGATCTATGCTATGTAGTAAATAATTCTGATTAAAGTCTTTTAGTCTAATCATTATCACTATCATCATCAGTTTAAATAAATAATTTATTTCATTAATAGAATTATATTTATGTTGCCATCCTTAACACTGCAGGACAAAGTTGTATAAAAGCTCAATTGCACCTGTATAACCCTTTAGACACAAATTGTTGACCAAATCTGGAATTAGAATTGGATCCCACCACACCTAGACTCCTCTCTGAGAAGCTTAGAAATCAAGGAGAGAGGTCTTTCTGAACCTTGTGACTCAACAGAAGGGTCTCCCTGATAAACTTTGTCTGAAGTTTCCATTCTGCCTGGGTCACTATGTGAACTATCCATGGACAGGCAATGAGAGCCGTAGCTCCATCAGGATCACATGCAGAACGGCATTCCTGTCTCTCCAGCTACCTCCCCAACAGTCACAAAGAGTCAGGGGGGAAAGATTTCACAGTGAAATGGCTATTCTTTGTGCTCTATGTGAATTCATCTCAGGAGGTTAGAATTCATCTCAGACTGAACACAATACCAATGTAATTTCTTAAGGTTTTGATTTTTCTGGGGAAAAAAGCATTTGACCCACTCCTCACAGTAAAACAAAACTAAGGTTTCTGTGAAAGCTTACATAGACTCTGTAACAATAGAACAGGGATAAAAGAAGGGCTGCATGCTATAGAAAGAAAAGCATTAGACTTTTTTTAATATTAAGTATGGAATGAATATACTCTGCCCACCTAGCCATTACAGTGTGCTACATGTGTTAGTGGTACAACCACGGAAGAACCATCCCACAGTCAAGGAAAAGAAAAATCAAGTGGATTTCTTGTTTTGTTTCTATACATGGGGAACTTTTTTCATCACGTCTCTCTTCAATTGTATATACATCAGTTTCTAATAAAATAAATAATACACCGGTATTTAGAAGCAAGGATCCCACATTTCTGTCAAACGTCAAGCTGACTCTGTAGTCAATCAATCAGCTGATGAGGTTTTATTTGTAAAGGATGGGGAAAAAAATTCCCCCACTCCATAATATCAAAGGAAAGCACCTGATGCCTTAAGCAAACCAGAATCTTCCTTACATGGCAATTTCATGATGTTTTGCAATTTAAAGGTAGTGGCATTTCAAAGGCTTAACTTTTAACAAAACAAGACAATGATATGGTAAAGCACAGAATTAAACTCTGGTGGAAGTTTATGTCTATCCTTATGTTCAGTTTGAAATAAGAATATTAAAAATCATGCACTGTATAATATGCTTTAGAGTGGCATTTTGAAAAATTTAACTTATATAAATTGAGAAGCAAATCACCATGTCTCATAGGGTCAGTTTTTCTATTCCTAGTCACTTCCTGCAACTCTTTGTGCATGTTGCAAATACATATTTCGTTATTTTCAGCTCTAGATTACATTTTCATGTGTACACACAAGCTCTTTAATGTCAGATATAGATACAAGAAAGTACAGATTGTGGTCTACTGGATCAAACTCTGCATTCAAGCTACTTGCAGAAAAGAAATGGGGAAGTAAAAAGGAAATTTAAGGCGGGTTTATGTAAAGCACCCTAATCAAACCAACACACACAACAGTGCTAAAGCTGAAAATGAACACCAGGTCTTTGTACTAGTTGAGTCTCCCCAGTCTAAACCCTGTTATGCCAATAAACAATCCCCAGGGTTTAAATGCACAGTGGCCATCCTTCCTCTTCTTCCATTTGGCCAAAACTGTACCAAAGCAAGTTGCCACAGTGGCTCCATGCCACCTTACGATTTTAACTTTTCAAAAAAAGTCAAGTCTGGCAGCACAAAGAAACTATATTACAGAAAAAAAACTACCCCAAAGTTGTCCAATTTTTATTACTTCAGGATTCATGGGAATGATGCACGTGTACTAAACTGGTTAAATTCAGTCCTTTGTGTTTGAACTTCGGCTATAGTGAACGTTACAGTGTTTCTGTGTACTTGAGTGCTTAGTGTTTCAATCAGTTATTGCTTTCAATTTTTTTTTCTAAACCATGTTCTGCCAGTCAAATTTCATCACAATTTCCATTTGGATTTAGCTTTGACTTTGCCATAGGCTTCCCTTTCACTTGTGGATGGTGATTAGACTACTGTAAAGCTGCAATAGACACTGTTGTTGCCATAAAGGTCATATGTGGCTTTCAGATTAGAATAGAAAAAATTCCCTTTCATTTGAAAAATGAATTCTTCTCACACATATATTTATAAATCACAGTAATGCAACTGCTCCACAAAAAACCAAAAATCAATCAACCAAAAAAATTCCTAGCCAATAAAGCCACCAAAATATTATTTATGATGACAGAAACCTGGAGTTCACTCTGCATGGTCTTATCTGTATCTGACATCCCCATATTTTGAAAATGAAAACCAAAAATCCTACCTGTCTTTACAGGTGGTTACTCTGTGCAACGATGAAAAATGCTTGGTTTTAAGATGTGCAGGTTTTGGGCTTCTGTCATGGCTATCACCACTGCCAATACCTTCATTTGCTTGCTTTGGGATGAGAGTGAGTTTGGAGAAACATTACCTGAACATTGCAAGGTCAGCGTCCTGGGGAGTAATAAATTAATGTTGCGTAACCGGATTTTGAATTCTTAAGCTATTTTATTATTATTGGTGAGATTCCCAAGAAGTTTCTGTAGTGTATCTGTCAGAAATTCTTCTGATAAGCATCACCACAGCAGAGGGCTTTACACATTTTGTCTGACTCTGGCACCAGGTAGGCTTTTGTAGCTGGGCAAAAAGTCTTCTGTTTATTTAAAATCTTTTTTTTTTAAACTCTAATCTTCTGAAACTTACAAAGCAGATATCCAGTACAAAATTCACCCTATATTTATCCTGAGGCATACTTTCTTCTTAATATTTTGGTTTATTTAGGTTTTGCATAACACTGCAATTTCAGAAAAATATTTAGATCATATAGAGTGGAGGAAGGTAACAATTTCAGTTTGGATATACCATGAGGGAAAAGTTGAAATTTACAAAATTAGTGCAAGTTTTCATTTCTTCTCAGTTCCTTGACTGTATCTCCTGTTTCCATAAGGACTGGAGGAAACAGATGAAAAATCTAAGCATCACCTCTCTCATCTTTTGCATATATACTACTCAGGAAATAGTGACATTTTTAAAATATCTGCCTATTAGTATCTGTCATAACATTTCACTATGGATGCCAACAAATTCTGCAGTTATCAGCTAGGCATGCAACTGATGTAGAAAGAATGTGTACTACTAAATATGAAGAGGATTGGAAATCACGAAGTAAATCTTTCATTCAGTGAAGGTTTTTGAAAGGAAAGTACTCCTATTTACTAAAAAGAAAAAAAGAAGAAAGAGGTTTCTCACCAGCTCTAACCAAACAGCATAACAAAAGGGTATACTTGTTTATTTTCTTCCTTGTGGTCTCTGTGGATTTACATTGGTCAGAGTCAGCAGAGATGAACTAACACAAGTATTTTTATGACTAGAATGAGCGAACTAGAGACCAAACAACTCACTTCCCCCTTATTCCCTGCTTGATCCTTACTCTGACCTTAAACTCTCCTGCAATAGCATTTATCAAGTAACATAGAAACATAATATTGCCTGATTTATCATGATTAGTTGTTCTATTTCTTGTTCTACAGGAACCAATGTTCTAAAGCTGGTTGCCATAGACTTGTATCAAGAGAGTCACTTTTGAATGTCAACTTTCCTTGGCTGCTGTTGGAGGACAACCATGTATTATATATACTATCTTTGTTACAGATCATACCAGACTGATATAGCCACTCATTTTCCAGGATAGTTGTATTTCTCTTTTGTAGCAAGGTAGCCAACATCAAATACTAAAGTCTCTACATGTGATGTTTCTTTAGATGCAATAATTATGGTATTTTCCTGTCATTATTTTTTTTTTTTTTTCTTAATAGGAATAAATCTTCTTGTTATCAATTCCTGCAAATTTGGAGTATAACAAAACAGAGATTTACAACTACATAAAAAACCAATCCGCAATGGAAATGTTAAGAGTGTGCTAGCTGGAGTCCTCACTGCATCTTGAACCCAAATGGCTTCTCTAAAAACTCCATAGAAAATCTTGAAGTCTTTAACAGGTATTTTCAATAAATCTGATTCAATAATGTGTGGGTGTTTCTCTGCCCTGGAAAGTCTGATGTAAGTACATCTAACATGCTAGTGCTCTGAAACAAAATATCACATAGGTTGTGTAAGAACAGTTTCTTATGCCTACTACAAAGAGAATCTCATTTCAAAAAAGTTAAAAGGAGAACACCGACAATAGAGGAACTGTGCTTGGGAAGTTAATGAGATGAGTATTGTCAGGCTTCCACTAGATGTTACATCTATCATTAACGATTGTTTTAATAACAATAAATCAAATCTTTGCTGGTTTTCCTTACAAAATGAATGCATCTTCATTAAAGTAGTATGTGATGAAGCTGGGATGGAGTTATGTTGGTATTAAAATTCTAGAAGAAAAAGCACGGTTCTTATTAGAACAGGATGCACTATGTAACACGTCAAAATAAAAATCACTACTAAAACAGTTGGAGGAGCATATGAGAATTTAAATTAATCTATTGAATCAAGATGTAATTCTGTCTTCAAAATAAAACCTGAACATTATTACTTCCCTCTCAAGAGTTAAATGCCGACTGTGGAAGGTCCTCATCTTCCAGCAGCATCTGGCTGGTTGGCAGGGTCTGTAGGCGGCTGTGTTGGCAGTGAGAGTGGATCTTGGGACCATCATGTGGTTAAACTGCTGAGGGCTGTGCTGCCTCGTTGACCTGGAGGTCATTTTCATTTGATTCATTTCTGCTTGTGCAATTGTATTTGTCTATGAAAAGGTTTCTAGATAAGATTAGAGCAGTAATGTTAAGTATTCCCATCTCACATCATTGCTATACTTATCTTTTGTTCATTCTGCACATTTTTCTTCATACATTTTTGCCTTCATTTCAGTACCAATCAACTCTGAATGTCAGTATTTCTTGCACTGCCACTTCTATTAATGCATGACAACTCCTTTTTCATCTTTTAGACTTTCTCTCTCCATTCCTTTTCTTGTGGTCCAGCTTCAATAAATAAATATGAATAGTTTTTCAGAAAAGGAAAACTAAATATGTTTGGGTTTATTTTTCTGTTTTTATTTTTTCTTGTTTGTTTTTTTTTTTCTCTCTTAATCTACTTCCTAAGCAGATCTTCTTGTGTTCTCAGGTCAATCTGGGGCCCAAATAATTCAGACATGGCTATCTGAATATATTTATATATTTCTTTTTAAATATTTCCATTAAACTAGGCATGAGATTTTCACTGAAGAGTAGAAGAAATTTCTATATATGGCATACTTTTAAATGTGCTTAAATGAAAGTATCTATTCTCCTACCCACTCAGATATTCTCTTTCCAGTACACTTTAGTAAAGATTTGTTATCCCCATTTACTACATGGATTCCAGGAGAGCACTAAGGCACCTTCAAGGACCATGCCCCTTACATGACAGGGCTTTTTATAAAACTCGGAGATAAAACCTCAAAGAGACTTACACAGCATTACGTTACTTCGTCACTACCAAAGTCCAAAGATCATACCTGGTTTCCTGAGGGCACACAGTTTCCTACGTGCCTACATTCTTGATTCGACTTTAAGATGAAGATCTCTGCTTCTGAGTTAGAGGTAAAAGAATTCTGCTTTATTTGGGGCCAAGTTTAACAGCCTAAACTTAATTTACTAGCAACAACTGTCAGGATCCTTACCCTTAACTCTTCATATCTAAATTGAAAGGGCACATTAGCTCTGTGTCCCTCTTCCCAGAAGCAGCCAGAAAATGAAGGAAGCTCTGCTCCCCAGCTTCCAGGACAGCGGGACAACACAGGATAGTGTCAGCTACCCACTGGAAGAACAAAGGAAGGAGGATACCCTTTCCTTCCTACTGCTATCTGCCACGATATGAAAGAATCAAACCTTAAGAAAAAGAATGACATAAAAGGAGAGAAATAGGAAAATAAAATCCCTAATTAACACTGTGTTTTGTATGTAGAATCATCCACTCTTACCCCTCTTTTTCAATAATATCTTTCCCCTTCATTTCAGAACCATTATGTTAACAAGCTGATTCCTCAGTGGCATTTGCGATGTAAGGCAGAGATTTTCAATACTGCCTAAAGGATTAGTTAACAGAAATTGAGCATGTAATTCTCCTTTGAAAATTCGATCCTTACACTTTGCCCTCTAAGAGTTTACAAATCCCAAGAAGTTAACGTTTAAGATTCAGAATCACTTCATTATGAAAATTATGCTATTCCATTACAAGACCCTGCTGATTTGTGAGCAAACTTTAAAACCCTTTTACGCAAATTAAAGGCATTACTTCCCTAAATTCATCCATTCTGTGGCATCTTTACTTCTATGGAGAGATGTGATTTTTGCATATTTGATGAAAACACAGCTTTCACTGGTTTAGAAGGCAGATCAGCATATTAATGTGTTCGGGGGCATTCAGCATGTCACTCTCAACAAAGGTTGTAAGTACTGGAACTGAAATAATGAATCACTTCATCAGAGTAGTCCATTACTGCTGACAATATTTATCCTTCCAATATTTTTACTTTCTTTGGAGCAACTTGGAAATATTTTAATATAAGCAGCTTATCTCAAGAGGTTTTTTTATAAGTAGGAAGCAATATACAGGTATAATAAACCTACTAGTAAACAAATTCATAGTACATGCATTTCAGAACATTTTGCTGAACTATTAAAGAAATGCTGCCTTAAGTCTTAAAATTAGGAGAAGCTCCAAAATCTAGACATTTTTCACAGCTATCATTTTCAATAGATTTGCTTACATAAAAAAATGTATTTGTAAATGGAATTAAAACTAAGACTCTTCAGGAAATTATGAATATATCACTCTGGTATTTGACTTTGTGGTATCACAGAGCATTTTAATTAATATCTTGGAAGCAAAGGATTGTGAGGCCCATAGTTCCCTAGGACCTCCTTCTTGCCATTTTGAAGATGGAGGTAACATTTTCTTTCTTCCAGTCCTCAGCTACCCCTCCTGACTACTGTGACCTTTCAAAGATGATTGAGAATGATCTAGCAGTGATGTCCATCAGTTTCGTCAACACTTTTGGGTGCATCCTATCAGGCACCATGGACTTCTGGATGTCCGGTTGGATTAAATTGTCTCTAACTCAATCTTCCCCAACCAAATGAATAGGAACCAATTAGGTTTGTGGACAGCATTAATTCAGGAATTTTCTTACTGCTGATCGATCATTTAAGATCCCCTATATTCATATAAATATATATATAAATATA
>VXAD01002624.1:38661-102630 GCA_013399195.1 Dicrurus megarhynchus | reverse complement strand
ATGCTATAGGACAGCAACATGGAAGGAAGAGTAATTATGCAGCTGAGAAAGAGGATGTTGAACATATTAGTCATTAACTCCTAGAGAAGGTACTGGAGTTTGAAGGGAAATTGAACTCCCTTTTCAGCAATATAAATTGGTATAGGTATAATCACCTTTATTAGGGACACCAAAAGAGGTTAACTGATGGCTGACTTTCAGACAAGGATCACAGACAAGCTTTCTTTATTCAATATTGAGGCTAATCTGACCAAAGGCAGTTTTTCTCATGTGACTACAAGGAGGGCAATTAGTAGCTCCCACAGGCTAACTTGAGAATAGCAAGAAGATCCTGCTGACTGAATCTCCAGCTGAGCTAAGTAGTACAAATGAATTTTACCCGTGTTTGTCAATGAGTTTGTGAGAAATCTGAAAAATTGAGAGCTTACATCCCATGTTTGTTAATGGATGTGGTGGCCATAGGGTTTGGGCTAGCTTTGTTGCTTCCCCAGCTTGAGCCTGATGGCCTCATGGAGGTTCTGGGTTTGGGCCTTGCCAGTGAAACCCTGTTGGTCCCACTGTCCCTACTGTTCCCTGTTGGGTGGCTGGCCTGCACTGCCTGTCCATGGTAACTAATGGGGTCTAATGGCGGTGAAAGAGCTTCCAAGCGACATCACAGTGACTGTGGTGAGGTCTCTGGAACTAGTGGGAAATTCAGTTAACGTGTGTGAAACAGCCACCAGCCATTCCAAGGTCAGAACTGCTATGGAGAGCTGATGACTAATGTAATTTGGTTCTGTTTTCTGTTTGCTAATTATCTGATTCCTTTTAATTTATTCCTTATGCATTGTATAATTTCTACAAGTTCTTAGTCTATAGCTTGCACGAGAATTTGCTGTTTCAGCAAATGCTCTTATATAAACCTGCAGGCTAAACAGACATAGAAAATGAAGGTAAAATGAGAATGAAAATACCAGAAGAGGATAAAAACTATTCTGATCATATTTGTATTTGTTTCACCCTCCCAGGCCAATCTGTGAGGAACCAACGCAGGGTCTGGAATGGTGGGAGAGCAGCACCGAGCCGCTTGCAGGACTGCTGAGCAGCCTTGTTGCTGCAGTCCAGTACAGGCTGTGATCTCTTGGAACAGCATAAAAGCTGCCTTGTGCATGAATGGGGTCAACAGACTGCTGAATATTAGGGAAAAAAAAATGGCCCCTCACTTTCTTCTGGTCTCACGTTACTGTGGATCCATCTCTGATGTTGTCACGTTTGAGTGATCTGCTGGTTCTGTCACACAGGCAGCGCCTGAAATTCCTCACTTGAGTTCAGTGTCATGACTGTCTCTCATCCCGAGCAGCTCATGCTGGGCATGCCCACCTGCCCCTCCTCTGCAGGACTCAGCACGAGGCTGCACAAATTTGGCTATATTGCCAGATACTTTTTTCCCTCCTCTCTTTGCATTTGCTCACTCTCTTACCGAGCTTCACTGCCCAGGCACTAAACAAATACTAAGTATTCAGCACCAGCCCTTGGTTTCTGCACTTACAGCACATAACTGCCTGTGGGATCAAGCCCTAATTGAAAGAGTATTTAAGCATGACTTCTTGGTGATTGCTTTTAAGGACCTTATCCTAAGCCCCTTCAGAAGACAAAGGCAGCTGAGGGCATTAAGGCTCAAGGATGGTGCTTGATGTCTCACAAATTTGGATCTTACAGGGACTAAGCTTTCTGAGAGTTATGTTTAAACCAAGTGACAAAACCAGCTTGGAAGTTAAACAGTGATTAACTCTCTGCTCCCATATCTGAGGAGGCTGAAGAACTCAGCCAAGAAGTATTTTAAAATGATTGTAACTAGTTTCTGCACACAGTAGGAGATGAGAAACAAGGAATGCATTTTGGAGAGGATGTTTACCATATTTTTGCACTTACAGCTAGCAGGATAGCTGGAAGAAAAAATACTCACTTATGCATCCATTCAAGTTATAAATGAGTGTGGGTTGTACAAAGGGAATTGACTGAAGCAGCATCTCTTCTCCCTTAGGTCCCCAGGGTTGCTCTATATCACATGGTCTGTCTTCCTTCTCATTTGCCTCTGTTTCTTATTCTAATCTTTACTATTCCTTACCTTATTACCCTCTAGCCCTGATTTTGTGTGCATTTGCAGGCTCTGAGTCCTATGTATAAATACCAATTTACAGTACTCGGATGATGGAAATTGCATGCAAGGCAAAATGGTAGAGAAAGTGAACAGTGCTAGGTGCTTAATGTGCAGGAGCAGGCTGGTGTATGCAGATTGGAGGTTAATACTACTTCTCACAGCTGACTATAAACTACTGGTATTTACTGCGGCTACAGGGTTTTAAAAACATAATTAAAGATTAACGAACCTTAACAAGATCTCTGCCTGGCAGAGGAATGTTAATAGAAATGCAAAATCCTGCGTAGCTGTGTAGCTTAGGCAACCCTATTGCAGTTAACAAAGCTGAAACGTTGGAAGTACTGAGGATGGTAGCACGTTTGCTTTAAGGGCAGAAGTTAGTCAGCTCTGACCCTTCTGTTTGTGCTTCTCGGACCATTTAGGTGTAGATAGTTTTGGACAGAACAGAATGCTGTTATTTATTGCGTCACATCTACTTGTTTCTAAGAACAATTTGGCTGGATATATGCAATGGTGTATGCACACTCCAAAACCAAAATAATATTAGCTGGTATTCTGCCCAGTCTGTCTTTGCTCTCTGCTAATGAATCTCATAAAGTTACTTTTCACCTAGTCCCTGACTATTGTTCAGCAAGGAGAATGGCCTTGCCAGCAATGTATCCATATGAATCATAGCCGAGATGGAAAGAGATCTCTGTTATAGTAATAGAAAAATATTTAAAAATATTCTGTTATAGGCCCATGATGACATTCTTTTTCCCACAAGAACCCATGATTCATTTTCTGCTTCACTCAATGCACGTTATAAAACACAGCTTAATGAGCTAACTTTAAAAACCAACAAAACTCCGTGATTGTATTTTAGGCCAGGCTTTGAGTTTTCTGAGTGGTGCAGATACCTCTGTCTCCAACAGCATACCTTTTCCACAATGTCTAGTGGTGAAAGTTTGCATATGAGGAATGGGAGCCAGAGCTGCTTCTTTAGCCAACGCTTTTTCACCATTTTCCGTATCTTCTGTGGGATCAAATTTTTTGAAGAGCATCTTGACTCTTTCACTCCCAAATTGGCAGCTGTGTAAAGAAGCAAAAATGAGAGAGCAGAAAGAGATAAGCAAAAGAAAGTTATAAAGGAGACCTGCAGAATATGAATTAAATGGGCTTTTCTGCTTTCTGTATTTTTCCTGACCATTGAAAATTCTTATCGGTTCTACACATTATCCCCCTCTTCCCTGCTGTCTTGAGAAGAAAGTGGCTCTTGATTGGCTATTCTTTTCTCATGATTTTCCATGGGATAAATCTGACAGTTTTTATGCAATCAGAATATACCTGGATTTCTTTTCACTGTAGTTGTCTTATCATCTTATCATGACTCTTCAGGTTTTTCTATCCCACTTTTCTTTCTACAGTGGTGAAGTATATGGAAAAATCATATTTATTGCTCATTAATTGGAATTCCCTGTTTCTGTTGGACAATTAGTGTAAGTAAGTGCTGGTGAAACAGATTTGGGGAGCCTACTGGGCTGTTTGCAACTCTGGACATAATTATGTGCTGTGTAACTGACCTGTATGATCACAATTATTGGCCAGTGCTGGCTGGGAAGGTAAATTCTCCTGAAGCATTATCTTATAGAAGCCTTCAAAGTCTCCTGCTTTAGGCATCAATGAGTTTGACTGGTACTTGTCTGTCTTTAAAAATACAGTATTGAGAGGGCAACATTTGTGGCAATCCCAGAAACACCTACAGTTTGGGCACAGAAGTGATTGAGAACAGTCCTGTGGAGTAAGACTTGAGAGTGATGGTTGATGGAAAAGTCAACATGAGCCAGCAGTGTGCTCTTGCAGCTCAGAAAGCCAAACGGGATCCTGGGCTGCATCCAAAGGAGCATGGCCAGCAGGCTGGAGGAGGCGATTCTTCCCCCCTGCTCTTGTGAGACCCCACCAACAGTACTGTGTCCAGTTCTGGTGCCCCCAACATAAAAAGGACTTGGAACTGTTGGACACAGTCCAGAGGGGGGCCTTGAAGCTGATAAGAGCAGTGGAGCACCTCCCCTGTGAAGACAGACTGGGAAAGTTGGGACTGTTCACCTGGAGAAGAGAAGGTTGTGTGGAAGTCTCATAGCAACCTTCCAGTGTCTGAAGGAGGCCTGCAGGGAAGCCAGAGAGGGACTCTGTCAGGAACTGTAGTGATAGGACAAGGAGTAATGGGTACAAAGGGAAAGAGGGGAAATTTATGTTAGATATTATGAAGAAATTTTTCACTAGGGTGGTGAGACACTGGGACAGGTTGCCCAGAGAAGTGGTGGGTGCCCCAACACTGGCAATGTTCAAAAAAAGCCTTGAGAAACCTGGTCTAGTGGGAGGTGCCCATGGCAGGGGAGGTTGGGACTAGATGATCTTTAAGGTTCCTTCCAACCCCTTAACACGCTATGATTCTATGATAGTTTCTCCAAGGGAGAGAGAAGAGTTGCCATATACAGCTGATCTGAAATGCTCAACTTTAGGTAGGCACTGGAGAAGAGCTGTGGACCTGTGGCTGATATACTTTATTTACTGACTGATAAAATATAAGGTATTACTTCTATTACCACCACACCTGGGAGGTACAATCCAGCACCCCTAACTCAGAGCATGTATAGAGGTTGCTCTGAAGTGCAGGACAAATAAAAGTAGTGGGAGTGCTCACCACGAGTGGTTGCTGATGACCTTGCTGTCAGGAAGGCAGGCTTTGCTCTCTTTATGGAAACAGCCTAAATGTTGTTCAAAATTCCTGCGGTGTTGTGGCAGAGGAGGGGATCTGTGCAGTGGTATGGCATGGATGACTTGGGCACCTCTGCCTAGCGAAACAAGCACTGGGTGTTCATATCCCTTTCCCTCTTCCTCCAGTTCCAAGGCCAGTGTACAGCCAGCCTGTAGACTCCAGGGATGTGGCACTGTCTTCCTACCCATTGCAGTAGTGCCAGGTTTGGGGAAAAATCTTTTTTTCTTTCTTCCCATCATCTGATGGAAGGCTGCTGCTGTCCACGCTCTTAGCCTTTCACTCCTGGTCTCCCCTTCCACGCCAGCTATGGTTTTCCACTTCTTGTTTTTCATGCACATGAAAACCATTTTCTTTTCACTCACAGCAGAGCAGATATAGCAATTTAGCCCTACCTAAGCTTTGTGCTCCTCAAGTGTGTATGTCCTGAAAACTCTCCTTTAGAGTATCGTGATTTGAAATGATAGCCAAACAATGGCACTTCTCAATTTAAACCACAGCCATTGTGCATAGAACATCTGTGCTCTCCCATTAAAAACCTGTTTCTCATAGCTGCACTTCATTATGTCAATGTGTTGGTTTTATTTTTTTCACAGCCTGAGCATTTTAAAAGAGCATTTGCAACTTAAACGACTGCCTTGTGCTAGGTGTGGAGAAGTAAGGCCAGCTTTCCAGCTACTGTGACTAAGACTGAGTTTCTCAGGCTGGCACAGTCTTGAGCAATTTGTCAGAAGGACATCTAACCCCTACCCAATTCATGTACCAGTGGGTCACTTCTTTGCAACTATAGATTGCAATTATTTTCAGATTTTTCGTTTGTCTTAGAAAATTCCAATATTCTCTTTAATTCTCTACTCTTAGCTCAGCTCTGTGTTGTCATCTTGTAGCTACTTTATTGAGAGAGGATACCTGGTCTTTGACCCACTTCTTAGATATACAACATTGTTTGCAGCTACCTGTCTGGTGAGTTATTTCATCCTTAGGCTTGGGTTGGAACATTTTTGATAGCTGTTCCTGAAAGAAAAATATTATATGGGTGAAAATGTCTATAAGCAGTAGAGGGTGGGATGTTCCCAGGTCAAATTTTGATGGTTCTTTTTTTCACACTTGAATCCACCTCTCCTTTATTCTTTACTAAAATTCTTTAAACTCTTTAAATTCTTTTCTTCTTTAATGCAATCCCAAAGGAATAAAGATTTGATGCTCATAATGTTCTCTTAGCAGCTTGTCTTCAGCTGGGTTTGTAAAACTGTAGGAAGTGAAGAGCTCTGAGGAGGCAAGGGAAAGAGAGAGTTTTTTTCAGCTTTAGCGGGTCTAATTGTTTGATCTTTCTCGTACAGGTCTGCTAAAAGAAAACAATTGCTGTGTCTACCAAACCTCTGTGCAGGATGAAATCCGCGTGCAAAATGTAACTGATACTAAAAGTACCATTACTCTGTACCTAAACTTAGACCTAGTGTGTGTGTATTCAAAGGTCTCTACACTTCTTGGTTTTATATCAGTTGGTGTAAAGTTGGGTAAATTATCTTGAGAAGGAATCCCACTTCCCAGAACACCCATTTTTCCCTGTGATTTTAACTGCAACATGCTGGACAGCAACATTGTAAAGCTATGTTAAATGGACTGCAGTTAGCAGAAGGAAATGAGGAAATGGTGAAATGAATTCACTCCCAGAAAGCCCAGTGATAAAATTTACTAAGAATTTCAAGTGTTACAAAACTGAAACTTTTTAAAAGGACACTCAACTGGAAATTTTTAAAAGGACACATTCAGTGCACTCAACTGAAAGGTATTGAAAATGTGGTGAAGTTTTGCATGGAAAACTGAAGAAGGATTGAAGTGATTAGTATAACACATTTTTCTCTTTCAAAGAGAATGCTCTTGATGGGGTTTTACCAACTGAAGGAGTTAACACAGTCCATGATGCTCTCTGGTTACATGTTTGTGCAGGTAACAGGCACCCTTGTTGTCATGTCTTCTTCCCCACCCTATCTCTCCCAGAACAATACCAGATTGCTTCTGCCTGGTGAAGTATGAGTGTGCTTATGAGCACTCATCTGCAAGGTGGCAGGAGGCTGTCATGAATCCAGCAAGAGTCAAATGTGGCACAAGTCTGGGTGGACTGACCAACCTCCTCCCTGCCACATGATACAGTGCGGTCTGGCTTCTGGATTTTATATGAATGATAAAAGTCTTTGGGAAAGTTCCCAGGAAATGGAGTAAGTTGCTCTTAGCTTTTCTTTTAATGTGGGATTTCAGAAGATGATTTCAAACCTATTAAAATTTAGACCTTTAATAAGCTTAACGTAAAATACTGAAGCTTATTAATCTCCTCAGCCTCTGTGCTGAATAAAATAGAAAAGAAATGCATTATACAGATAGGATCTAGCATTTTTTACTCAGAAAGAACATTAACCTTATGTAACTGTTATGCCTTTGAGCAGGCCAAATAAAGAAAAAAGCACCACCAACAACGTAATTGCTTATTTTAAAGGTGTTTTCCTCTGCAAACAAATGAGTATCTTCTAGGTAAAACAAAACAGTAGTTAAAGAAATAGACTCTTAACACCTCAACCATTGACTATCTACACATATTGACACAGAGCTTACTACAAGCTATTTTTATGTAGCCTTTTCCTGACAATTTGCCATATGTTCTGTGGGAGTTTTATCAGTTGATTGCATGTTGCAAAAGTGTCCCCAGATGCAGGATGTACAGGAACTCTTGGGTAAACTTAGCAAGGAGTAGAATTTCGTCTTTAAGGTCTCTGTGCATTTTCTGGTAATTAATCATGATTTTAAATCTCTGTGGGCATTTCACGGTAATTAATCATGGTGAGACAAACATCTCATTGACAGCCCCTCTGCTTCTGAGAAGCCAGCTACCCTCAGTCATTACATGATCTGTCTCATGCTTAGGTGGTGTAAAATGGATCTGTGGATCTGAAATAGACTTGGGCAGCAGGGAGCAGTAGTGTGACATAAAGAACAACAAAAGTGTACTGCAGTACTCAGAGACTAAAATAAATAAATTACAGTGACCTTATGTACAGCTGGAAAAATTTGGTAGCTAAAGTGTGTTTGAAGCAAGACAAGTTGGAGTGTTAATTCATTGGATGATTCTGAAGACAGTCCAAGTTTTATAGCTGAGACTGCTGCAGCTGAACTCCTGGGGTACCCTAGCTCAAGTCTTTACCTTCACCTACCATATAATATCCCTAATAATAAGAAAAAGCTGAATAGAAAGAAGAGGAGCACATTCATTTATTTAGATTAGCCAGTAAAGTGACAAGTATGTCTTGATGCCAAAATGAAGCTATGTAAGCCATTCTCCTGAGAGCAGGCATATGCAGGGGAGGTGATGGAGCATTGAACTGTGTGGAAAATGATGGGCAAAACGAGAAGCTGTGACTTGCTGGGAAATTGCCACCTTGTAAGTCCTTCTTGACTGTAGTGCTCTGATTAGTGACCCACCTTTCAATGCTTAGCTGCCTTGTTGGGCCTGGTATCAGCCCTTCCAGGCCACCAAACAAGAGCATGAACCCAAAGTAAGACTGTGGTGACATACTCTAGAGACCTGTGACACCTGGCACTGTGAATGAAGGACCTTGAAGGGAAAGAGAGATCTGTGATTATTGCTTTATACAGTGTGAATTAAGGGCTCTGCAATCTACACACTGCTCTCTGCTACAGGCAGGAGACAAGAGATAGACAGTGCTTGAGGAAGCACAGGAAAACAGCCCAAGTACTGGCACCCGGAAGATATCTGGGCAGCTTTTTGCTGTGTTTTGTTTTTAAGGAGAGGGATGTTGTTATCTGCAGGTGAATGTACAAAATGTTTTTCCCCTGTTACTTAAGGCAACCACAAAATTCTCAGTCCAAGAGAAGCAAGACCAAGCACTGAAAAGATTGACGTTTCTTCTTCCTTTCCTCCCTCTCCTTTCTCCTTCTTTCCTCCCTCTCTTCTTTCATCCCACCCTCCTTCCCCTTTCCTCCATATCACTGATGTCCTCTGTGAACTTTCATTGTTTCGGAAGCACCCTCAATAAGAAACATTGAACCAGCTTTCTGCCTGTTGCATTGTTTGTCACTTTCCTTATGATCTCCAAATCACTGAGTATTCCTGAAGGCCAAAAGCTCATATAACAATGCACAGCACTTAGTCTTCATGCCAAAACACCCATTATACACTAAAAATTCTGTCATTGTCCTTTATAATTTGTTACAACATTCATGTCATTAAGTGAAGCCCCATACTTGGGCACCTAGAGATCAGATGCTCAGGGTGAGCAACAGCAGCAGCTCAGCAGTAAATGAGTGGTGTGTTTCAGTGCTCGATATGATCATCTGCAAAATTCTTGTGCTTTTCAGAGACAGCACTGGGAGCATGATCAAGTATAGAAGGAGCATAATCAAGCATACAATCTCTCTCCTTAGCACTGGAACAGTGTCCCCAGGGAAGTGATCAGAGCGCCAAGCCTGTCTGAGTTCAAGAAGTCCTTGGACAATGCTTCCAGGCACATGATGTGATTCTTGGGGTGTCCTGCACAGGGCCAGGAGCTGAACTTGATGATCCTTCCAACTTGGTTTCCTTCCAACTCAGCATAATCTATGATTCTATGATGAAAACCAGGCGATTTATATTTAAACAAACACTAGAAAGAGTATGGAAGGAAATTGGTAAGTAGTCTAGAGAGAGGAAAGTCATTTGGTATTGAGGGAACAGTGCTACCTGCTGGGATTGGTTGTGAGTTGGCTGGAACAAAATTGGCTTGACCTATTCCGAAAGTTAACTAAAGCAGAAAGACCAAGGTAAAGTTACTGTACTGCTGTTGTCTCTAGAGAAACGACCTGAAGATAAGCTCTCAGACCCTGCAAGGTCTTCTTTGAGCATGGCAGCTTGGTTGGATGGACTTGTCTGTCACTGTTGCACAACACTACCCCGTCATGCCTGGGATAGCTGGTCAGCTGCCTGAACCATCCCAGAAAGCAGATTGGACTGACCAATGATGCAGAGCCAGTCTTTGCTGTTTTTGAGCTCATCTCATGCTTGATCTCCAGGATTGTCTTTACTTGTCTGGATGCACTACAGTTGTCATCTCTGAAAAATGGGTATCTTTTTGGTTCTGAATATCTCTGTTTCTACCTCCTAGGTAGGGAGGCTTTTCGGAGCTGTTCCAGTAACAGAAATGCATTTCATCCCTGCACAGAGAAATGTTTATAAAAAGTTGCCGAAAGCAGAAAAATTGAATTAATTTAAAAAATCAACGACTTTTGCATTTGTCAGGAGAATGGCAATGCTGAGATTGCACTTGTAAGTAGGAGATGTAGGAACACAGCAACTCATGAACTTCTTTGCCCAACTTAAAATAAGGGTCAATTAGTGGACAAAATAATGAGCAGATGCCTGTTCTGAATGATCGCAATATGATTTGGATACAAGTAAGGTATGAAACTAAGACAAATGAATTTCACAGTTGTACCTGGGACTCTAGAGCCCACTATATTAATTCTACTGTGCCATTATCATTCTGTCTCTGAGATGTCGTGGCCTGACAGTACTAAAGGGAGAGAGCAGATGACACCAGGATCACTGTCAGGTTGGTCTGGCTACCAGATGCCTTTTCAAAGCTACAAGTTCTACATCTGGCCTAATCCACTGCTTTTTTTTTTTTAACCACACTTTCCTCCCCTCTTTCTTCTCATTTTTCCCTTTCCTTTTGCCCTCTGTTTAATGAGTCTTTGGTTTAGCTAGTTGAGTCCAAGTCTTTTGAACATGTCCAAAAGGACAGCTAAAAGCAGTATGTTACACAGGTTACCACTGGCATCAGATTGGCAGTTTTTGAGGTGGCTGACAGAGACAAGTGCTGTGCCTAAGTTTTTCTAACAATGAAACTACAAGTAAAACTTAGAAACTGAAGTCAGTCTTTTGATTTTTGCCATGGTTTCTTTGCCTCTGTTGTATGTGCTTTACTTTCGTTTGTCTCAAGAAAACAGAATCAGGTCACAGTTATA
Organism: Dicrurus megarhynchus; assembly: GCA_013399195.1. NCBI lineage: Eukaryota > Metazoa > Chordata > Aves > Passeriformes > Dicruridae > Dicrurus > Dicrurus megarhynchus. The sequence continues at coordinate 91,720 of VXAD01002624.1, read as the reverse complement.
TCTCCAGACCATCTCAATAAGCTTCCCTCTTTTTCAAAATCTTGCCAGCATGTTCTTAAAATGTCACACAATTTATAGAAATTTTAATAAATGTATTCATAGAATTCCCTGGCGATGATATATTTGTGTTGGCTAAGGTTTAATAAAACCCCTGATTTACTTCTCCAAGCTGCATAATAACATCAGAGATGACAGGTTTTACCTCTACATTTTAGGAACCTTTCAAAAAAACAAATGGAAAATTAACAACTGCAGTTAACTGTCATTTCAAAATAGCAAGGACTGAATTGCAGTAGCTAGTAATTGCTATTACTGTCGTAGTAAGCCAGAGGAGTTTTCTTTCTCTAAATTCCTTTAAACTCACATATTCAGGTGCTGAACAAACAGAGTAATTAATATAAACAGAATTTTGTATGGTCTTCCGGACCAAAAAGTCTGTTTTTTACTTTGCTGACGTTTACTCATTTGGTAGGAGTTGTCCAACCCATTTCCTGCTGGGCCTCTCCATACTCAGTAGACATCCATCAAAACAAGTTGTTTATGGAATAACTTTGCACAAGGCAGGGCAGACAGAAAGGTTCCTCAATAAACGCTTAGACAGATTTCCTCAGTGTTAAAGGATGATACAAAGAGGAGGTTATTAAAATAAAAATCGAGGGAAACATGTTGTAGGAACTTCTCTGTGTGAACTATGAAGAAAATTTACAATGCAGTCACATCAAGTTCTCTAAGTAAAATCTGTCTTTTTTCTTGGTATGGCTGCCACACTTTGTTAGCCCCTAAATAACAAAAAACAGTAAAGAAGGATCATAAATACTCTAAAGTATTGCAGTGTTGCGGTAGCCGGAGCTGAAATTCAGGTATTGCAACTGGTAATGTCTGCTACACCTATAAGTCATGTACATTCATCAAAGAGCTTACAGAGACTGAATGACCTTACCTCAGACACTGCCATTTGATGCCATGAGCTGACCTGCTTCAAAGCTCTTCTTCAGAGCTGAAGATGTGTAGGAGCCAGGTGCCATGATGTCAGAAAAAGTAGTTAGGGATACCATGATCAGCTAGCAGAAAGGTTCAACAGAGCCAACCAAAGGTCTTTCTGTGATGCGATACAGTACATCCCTTTAGCCCTTAGCAAAGAATCTACTTAGTTTCCTTAAATACTGCATAAACAGGTTCCTTGCAGAGGGTCCATTGAAATGAAAATGGCTCTGACCAGAGAACAGGAACATCTTCACTCCTCTGTTAACTGTAAGAGATGTTCAGATCCTTGCTCAATTGAAATGGGATCCTTGGTTACTCTCATTTCTTTCCATGACAGCCTGTGCTAGGCTAATGCCTGCAGCCCTTTACAGGTTACTGCCTTAAAGGCATTGTCATCCAGCATACTGACCAGATTTTGCACTAAAAATCTGGGTGGGCCATATGTTGGCCCCTCTCAGAGTGGCAATTTTAGTTTTTAGTGATGTTTGAATATTACTAGTAGCTATTTCTGATTACCTTTATCTTTAGCAAATGAATGTATGTATATGCTACAGCAATTAAGGAAGGATACCAAAACTTCAAAGGAGAAATATCTGTTCAGTACCTGAAGACTAAGGTGTACACACATTATAGAGAACAGGGTTATGTATCATCAATGACTTTAATTGCACAACACTCCCAGACAAATGAGGTATAGCTCATCAGTGACTTTATTGCACAATACTCTTAGACAAATGAGGTATAGCTCCAATTCCTGTCATTTAGGCCTTTGGCTTTTTAAATCTAGCCTTAATTTTACCTTCATTCTCAAGACTATGAGATGTCAATGTTTTAAACTCCTTTCATATTACTTTTTTCCTCTGGAGACTTTCCTGGCTTTCTGAATTGAAGTTTCCTTGTTTCCTATTATCTCTGTAAAATCATCTTCTGTAACACTCTGTTCCTTGTATCATTCATTTCAGGATTCTGTTTCCCCTGTCATTAATCTGAATAGTGTACCTGTTTCTAAGTTAATACAGTCTCCCAAAAAAGGATACATTCAGATCCATTGCATACTCAGCATCTTGGAAGATTGCCTTTATGCTGAAAGGAGAATTTAGACCTTTCCAGACCGAAAAGAGAGCTATCCATCTGGGAGAAATTCTAAGCTGGATGTGCTAAATTTTGTTAGTGTTCCCCTTTTCTGGGACGAGTCAAGGTTTGGAACATGTCATTGATTTATTGCTTTCATTAACATGATGGAACACAACAAGTAGAGTGCTGCTGTTGAGTTTGCTGCACCTGTCCTGTAATGCAATACTCAACCATTATCAGATGTAATTAGCATGTTTGAGGCAATATATTAATCCACCACAAATGCTTTTTAAAAGGAGGAGGGAGATTATTTTGAGTGCTTTATGACTTTCCTGAAGAGTTTAAAAGCTTTTTAAAGCAGTTAAAAATGTTCACACTAGAAGGGCTGAATCGAAGCTCTTCAGGAAAATATTGTTATGGATGGAGAATTGCTGTAAGCAAAGCAGTGACATGGGAAACCAAAAGGCATAAATTAAAAAATGTTGATAACAACAACATAAGAAGAAACTTCTGGTAGCATCATTCATCCACAGAACCTCCACACATTACAGCTTGTACAGGAAGATCAATATCATGGCAAAATTTGGTGGAGGGCTGAACCCTAAACAATCTGTGATTTTGAATCTAATGTATAATTGAGTAATGAACAAAAGAGACAATGGAGTATAAACACATATGATATCTTCTCCTTTATGCATACAACAAAGAAAAAGGGCAAGTTTTCTCTAAGTTGTGGAAGGTGTTGAAGCACAAACTAACCACTGAGGAAAGCTGTGAGAGCTCCTCACAGAAGTATCCAATTTGACAACTTGCATTTATGAAAAGTAGATCTAGGTGTAGGTCTGAAAGTAGCCCAAGATGATCTGCCACCTGCAGTCTTGGGCCTAATGCATGTGCTTTTGTGCATGATCTCAGCAGAAAATTTACCTACACAGAACAGCTTGGTGTACTCACATTATAGAGAACTCAATCACCAAGTCTGTGTTTTCTGTTTCATCTCCTACCTATGGTAGTCTCGGATCCTATTGTACTCATCTGCTGTAGAAAATATGGCTGTATTTTTTGATCAGTGATGACAAAGGATTTTCTGATAATTTAAGAACTTTTGTTTCCCCTTCCAGTGCTAAGAGAAGACACAATAAATGAACATGCTGTACAACATGAGTGATAAACAGTAAAGGGAGCAAATCCTTGTTCAGTTTCCCCAGTCCTCAGCCACTATTCTCCCACTGTCTGACTAACAGACCTCATCAGGGTGCTGAGGAATTACTGCCTACCCCTCAGTTCTCTTTTGGGCTAAAATAAGGATTGAAAAGGCAGAAAGAGTCCCAATATTTACACTAACATCTACTAGCTGACAGTTGACCAAATTAAAAGTCAGGACAATTAGCATTTTTTTGCTTCATAGTTGGATCAAATATCTGCTGAAGAAATTTATGAGCTGCTGTAATGACTTCCTTTTCCCTGGGAATGTTTTTGAAATAAGGTAGTTGTCTGAGGAGATGCTCCACTGCTGCTGGGTTTCAGCCAGCATCCAGAGGCTTTTGCTTGCTAGGCAGAAGAGAGGAATATGTTGGTTCCTTGGATTCTGCTAAAGTTTCATGGCCATTTCAGATTTAAAATATGCAAAGGTTGTAAAAAAAGTATACTAATATTTAAATATCAGCCTATTCTCTCTGGCCTAAATTTAGACGACCAGTACTAACTAAAAATTGCCATGGCACTGTGCTCAGAGCAAAGGGGCCTGTGCTTCCTGCTTGGATCTCTTCTGTTCACACACATACTGCAGTGGAAGTTTCTGTGCTGTCAGTTGCCTCACAGTGTTTGTTTGCAATATTGTGCCAAGGAGAAATGTTCTAGAGAATATTACTTTGTCCTTTCTTCTTTTCATAAGATGTTTTCATCCTGATTGATACCTTATTGTTTTGATAGCACAAAGTGGAGGAGCTGGTACAAGAATTCATCTGAGGGCACAAACCAAGAGGTGATTTTGTGTGTGTAAAGTACTCTGATAGTGGAATGACAAACACAGCAAGAAGGCCAGCCCTGAAGAGAATTTAATTTATTATGGAAAACAACTGCCAAAGCTGCAACAATGCTTGGCCATGTGGTATAAGTAAAACTATAATAGTTGTCATTTATATACTCTGACTTGAAAACAGGCTGCTTTCAGGTTGATACTGTGTGTTTTCCATACAAGATTACTTTTTCCCTCTGCACACCACCTCCTTGGAATCAATCAAACAGATTACTCCAAAGTGACCTTGTTGTAATAGTCTGTATATTAAATTTATACACAGCTTCAAATAAAGTGCAGGTTTGCATTATGGAATATATGAATAGAGCAAGCAGTAAAAATATTAATTTTATTTAATATTATGCCTCCTATACGGAGTTAAAAGACAGGAAGATTTACTATCCATTTCAAGGGAAGTTATTGCAGTTTGATACTAACATTCTCAGCATTTTCTTTTTTTTGTTGTTTTTTTTAATCTGAGGAATAGTGATAGAGAAATAACAGAGCAAATTTCACAGGCTATTGTAATACAGCCATCAGGGGCCTCGCTGCCTTGTGGGGGCTGAGCGTGAGAGCAGGACTGGACAAAGTCAGTAACAGAGTCATCCCAGGCTCCACTGCCCCCCAGGCTGGCCGTGCCATGGTGGCACTGGGAGGTCCAATACATGGGTGTGCACTGGAAGCAATGGGCCCATGGTGGGGGCTGCAGCCACAGCAACCCTCTGGGCCCCCTGTGTCCCCTGAGGGGTGGGGTTTCTCCTGGCTGTGCTGGTGGGGTGCTGGCCCTGAGCCCTGGCAGCTGAAGTCCAGGAGGTGGGATGCCCTCAGCACATTTACAACAGCAAGGAGAGGTGGGCAAAGTGTAGACGTGACTATGGAGTGATAACTTTGGGGTATTCATTTCTTGGAGCATGTATAAGGCATTGTCTGCACTATTGAATGCATGCATAGAGCAAGCAGTAGCAATATTAATTGTATTTAATGTGCTCTATTTCATTTAGGGTCCATTTAATATGGTCCATTGCTCTGTGAAGTTACATCAATACCTACTGCATGGCTCCTGTGCTGTACCACACTTTCTCCCTGTAGTCAGCACTGTGAGGCTGCACCTTGAGTGCTGTGTTCAGTTTTGGGCCCCTCACTTTGAAAAGGACTTTGAGGTCCTGAAGTGTGTTCAGAGAAGGGCGACAAGGCTGGTGAAGCTGGGCAAGGGTCTGGAGCACAAGTCTAATGAGGAGTGGCTGAGGGAGCTGGCAGTTTTTAGCCTGGAGAAAACAACGCTCAGGGGAAATCTTGTTGCTCTTTACAACTACCTGAAAGAGGGTGTGGTGAGGTGGGGGTTGGTCTCTTCTCAAAGGTAATAAGCGATGGGACAAGAGGAAATGACCTCAACTTGTGCTAGAGGAGATTTAGTTTGGACATCAAGAAGAATCTTTTCACAGAAAGGGTTGTCAGGCATTGGAACAGGCTGCCCAGGGAAGTGGTGAGGTCCCAGTACCATGGAGGGACATGGTTTAGTGGTGGACTTGGCAGTGATGGGTTAACGATTGGACTCAGGGATCTCCAGTGTGTTTTCCAACCTAAGCAATTCTATGATATTATGATTATTTTAGCACAGATATTTAGATGACAATTTTCTCTACCACTACAGATGTGCACCTTTACTTCCTCATTTAGTCTGAGAGGAACTTTGGGTAATGTGTCTAAATAGTGCGTTTAATTACTGCACACATCTGTCCAAAGCTGAAGATGATGAAAAATGTTGTCTCTTTTCCCATTCACCCTCTTGGAGTGCAGATTGTTCCCAAAACTAGGCTCTCTGCCTCCTAGCTGGTTTGCAGTTGCACACTCTTGGCCAGTGAAACCCCCACGAGTGGCAAGTGGGGGACAGAGCGGTGGCTGATCAACCCAGATGACCACAGGCAGCATGGCGGGGACTAAGTCACAGGACATCCTTGTCCCAGTGCCACTGGGCATTAGTTCTTCCCCCTAGAGAGCTCTGATTACTCTCCTCCTGCCTGGGTGCACAATTCTGCTTCTCTTCTCCTCACTCTCTCACTTCCTAGGTGCTCCTCAGCCTTCTGACTGGGGTGGATGAGTGTCAGGCACGTGTGGCTTTGAGAAAGGACATGGGCATGCCTCTTTGAAATCCCTGTCAGGAGCCACAGAATATGACTCAGTCTGCACATTTGAGTACAGGGCATTTCAGTCCCTAAGCTTTGAATCCCCACGCAAAATGGAATCCTATTTTCACAGATTTAAACTTGCAACACCAATGAAAAAGCAATTACATTGCACAACACGTGTAAAAATTATGACAGTCATCTATCTTTCTGAAACTTTTGCAGTTTTATTCAGATTTATTGAAGGCTTTCCCCCCAAATAACATCTTTCTGTGAGTCCATTTCATCTGCCAGAATACCGAGTCATCAGAATATCCTCAATGATGAATCATTAGAATGTCACTAAAACGTGGTCCTTAGTATCAGTCACGGTCACAGGAATGCAATAAGCTAAGCCATGGCAGCACACTTAGAGCCATCTAAATGTTTTTTGAAGGCTAATACACTTTTCACTTAATTTCATTTTCAAATTATACAGCCATTTTTCAGTGATTCATTGCAATTTTCATCTGTATTTAATTTAGAGAAAAAAATGCACATAAACATTTTTGGCATAAACACACTTTAGTTAGTGGGTTTGTGGCAGAGTGAAATTAACCCCACAAAAAGATCTTTTCATGACTCAGCTTTCCCGTACAAAATATTAGTTAAAATACTCCCAATACCCGTACAAAAATGTGAATAGTCGTAGTTGTGTGTATCTGTGTGTACAAAATCCCTTCAAATTTGCCAGAAAAATTGCCCAGAAAAAATGATTTTTGGTCAGAAGAAACAATGTGAATTAAAGTCTCGTCTTACTGGTCTCTATGCTAGCCAAAGAATTTTTATCAGCTTCTTCAGGAGCAGCCTGTGTCTTTATGTTGAGCCATCACCTGCAAAGTAAAGCACATCCACGAAATGCTCCTGAGTCTGGATTGTTGTACATTTGTTTAGTAAGGACAATGCACATTGAGTGTCTGAGCATACAGAGCAGTAAGCAGAATCCAAGGGCAACACCGACAAAATCGTATGCCAAATCCAACGTAAGCACAAGGTGACGTGACATGTGGTGAGCCTGATCATGCAATATTTTTTGATAAATTCCACTGGAGATGTTGCATCCAAAGAAGAATTTGATGAGATATTGTGGTGGTTTAGCAAAATTTGGTTTGTAAAGGCAAAGAAAAAAAAAAGAGGAAAAACAGCTGCTCAAAACTTCTGTGACCGTCACAGAGCCAATAGCTGACGGGCAGGTTGCTAGACCAATTGGACAAGCTGGAAATGCCTCTGTGATGGACATATTTAAGAAAGAAGAGACTGCGAGAAACTCCTTTTTTTCTCCTCGCTCCCCTGTGAGGGGTGGCGAGGGGAAGGGGACCCCGGGCCCCCTCCCAGAGAGGGCCCCTAGGCCTTCCCAGCACAGTGGCCGGCGCCATGCTGCCGGCGGAAGGAAGGGCCACCCCGGTGCTGTGAGCAGCCACGACGCTGGAAAACCCCCTCAGCTGAGGACGGGACCACGCGGCCGAGATTCTTCTGAAGCCGCCGCGGCCCGCGCGGTGCCGGCGGTCTCCTGAGGCCAGAGTGGCTCATGCCAAACCGAGCAAAAAACACCACACAGCCGGCAACAGGAGACATGAGAGAGTATTTCCCCAGTTTGGAGCCTGGATGAGATCAGCTGTGGCTTCCAGGCACCGGCTTTCTTCCAAGTCAGAGAGAAGGAAAGTTGAGGTCACGTGAAGAAGAAACATGGCTGCACCAAGGTCGGAAGGGGAAGGGAGAGGGCAGATCAGCTCCCAGCGCCGGAGCTGAGATTCTCCTGCAAGCCGTGGTGAGGACTATAATACAACAAACTGTTTCCCTATAATTCATGAGGTGCATGGGGGGGTGCAGAGATCCACGTGCAGCCCGTGAAGAGGAGCGCTCATGCTAGAGTGCGTAGATGCTGAGAGGCTTTTAAAGATTGAAGAAGAGAGCCTTTGCTTCCAGGCTGGAACAGCTCATCCTTAAAAGACTAAACCCCATGAACTAGTATGGCAGTTGTGGGAAGACTGTGAGACTGTGGGAGAGATCTTCACTGCAGCAGATTCAGGCGGGCTGTTGCTGGTGAAAGTTGAAACCACGCTAGAGGGGTTCGCAGAGAGCTACCTCCTGTGGGAAGGATCCTACGGCACAGCAGAAGAAACTCCTTTCCTTAAACATAATGACTCTTAAGAAATGAAATACTGACCAAAACCCCATGTTTGTTTCCTTGTGTAGTTAGTGGAAAGAAGGAGGTTTGGGAAAGAAAGGTGTTCTGAAAGTTTGCTTTGTTTTCTCGTTACTCTTTTTACTTTTAATTCTGTTAGTAATAAATCTTCTTCATACTGTTTAAGTTTGGACCGGTTTTGCCTTGAAATTTTCCTTTTTCCTCAATAATCCTTATTTCACCTCATGAAAATGAAGTTTTGTATTTCCCTCCTCTGCTCAGCTATAGCAGAGGCAAATAAATGAATAGTCTTTGGTGGTGCTTGGTGCTCAACCAGAGTCAGACTGCCGTAGATATAAAGCATGTATTACCTCTACACTCCTGCTGCTTACTGCACTGGTTTCTAGAGCCCAGATGAAAACAACCCCACATCCAACACAAACACATCTGAGGTAAAGATGAATGACCTTACTCTGGTATGTCCTCTGCTACTTTTCATGAAGGAGTTCCACCGAGCATCTTTGTTTAGATTCGGTCTAATCTAAAAAGTACCACATCATAAAAAAAATCTCTGGCTGTTTTCCAAACAGCAGCTCACCTAATGATTCAAGGTGGATCACTCTGTGTTGATAAATATAAGAACAGTTTTAGTCCTATATATTGTGATAGTTAATCTGCTGCTATTACAGTATCTTTTTGTTTAGTGGTTTTATCTGCTCACACTTGAAGGAAGTTATTATCCCAGATTATCTGCATCTGAACACTTTTAAATCAATGAAGTTAGAGAAGTAAGAAATTCGGCTTATTATTAAAATTTTTGTGCTTTCATAGCATTTGAGAAAGGAAGAAATTCTCTTGTGAGGGTTTTTCAGTTATATGTAATACAAGAGACAAGAACTTGTTCAAAGCAATAAAAAAAATGGAGGACATTCTAAGAAATGATATGATTCTAGGGTTTGTTGGATATGTAACCTAATGACCCTGAATGAATTTGCCTTATGAAAAATGAAATAAATAAATAGGGACAGCATTTCCCTATTGACCCTCATTTTTTTATTGCAGCAAATGGACCATTTACAAAGAACTGAATGGCTCATAGCTCTCTGCATTTAGCACCCTGCTGTTTGCCAGGATATTTGCAATTGAATCAGACTGAGTGAGTAGTTGCCCTGTGACTGAAGTTGCTTTGATGGTGTCAAAACTCAATGCTTTGTCAAATACTTGCTGTTCTCTTAGCATAATATTGTCCTCAATCACATGCTGGCAAAATTTTCTTATGCTTCACCATCTCCAGATTGATGAGAGCAGCCTTCTGAATCCTAGGTTTTTAAAGGCTAGGCCAGTTCACAGCACTCTGAGCATGGAGTAAATTTTGCATGTGAGAAACTGATGTGAAGGAGTCACTGCCAATTCAAAATCCTGCTATGGTTCCTTTCCCTACTGTTCATTTATGGACACACTTCCACAGGCATTTCAGAAAATGCTGTCCACTATCCTTAACATGGAGCACTTCACTTTGACCTGGAAAGTTGTCTTGTACTGCTTGTGGCTGCATTTGTGTCTTGTATGATAAATCCACTATTCAGGTTTCCTTGTTTGTTGAAGGTTTTGTTGAGGTTGCTTGTCCTCACAGGAAATTAGGACCCTGGGCCTGTGTAAGGTTCTTTTCAGAAGCAGGACCTAAGACAGCAATTAAAATTATGTAAAACCTCTTCACCTATGAAGTATAGACACTGTTCATGGGGGTGACAGGTGTCAAGACAAAGCATAGATGGAATATAGCAGTTAGCTTAACAGATGAGTACCTACAGAATAAAACAGTGAACAGATAGAAAAGAGTTGAGCAGCAGAAGTTCAGTTTTGACTTCTGTATTCTGTGTGGAAAGGCCTTCTGCCTGTCTGTTCAGTCTCCGTGGCACTGCTGGATGGTGTATACGAAGCACAGCATCAGGGCCCCAAGAATGTCTCCTCTCCTGGAAGTCTGGGTGACAGCTTGGAGGTAGAGTGGCCAAGGGCAGCCCCTTCCTCGGTGAAGTTTGAGTCACACTTCCAGATGGTGTTATGGGAATGGCCCATCCTGGGCTGACCCTGTTTCCTGTGGGAGATGTTTTTAAACTGAGCAACTACCACCTGGCCTGTGCTGTGCCCTTACATATCATGGGAAAGAAAATGTCAAGGCTTGCATCTGGGGATCTGTTTCTGTCAGTTACAGCATCTAAAGGTGTCGGATTTTTTTATTTTTTTCTGGTTTTTGTTTGTTTGTTCGTTTTTGTTTTTGTTTGGTTTGGTTTTTTTTAGTAAGAAAAAAGACCAATTACATTTTCCACAAATTGCAAGGAAAAAAATTGCTCTCAGCCTATTTTCATATAATGCCAAGCTGGTGTGCTTCAGCTTGCAGAAATTATGATCTATTTGACAGCACTATTTGTTATATCCTGATGTTTTCAATCAGCCAGTTTTGCACAAAGAAGGAAAGTTTTTCAGAAAAAACTTAGGAATTAAAGCCCTGTGAATTTTTTTCAGAATCCAAACTCAGAGCAAATTCATGTAAAATTGCAATTCTTTTGTCTTCTTCAGTTGCTGCTGGCATGTCATGTCAGGAGCAGAGTCTGTTAGAGATGCCAAAGTAGCTTCTCATAACTTGCATTTCTGTAGTCTTTTGATAAGTTGAATGCCCACAGTTGCTCAGAAAGAAGAGCCTTTGTCATTTCTGGACAGAGGAATTGTCAAGCTTAGATCCAGCAGTCCTGATTTTGTTTCATGGCATGTACATCCTTTTGGGAATTGACAAACTATTTTTGTGGAGTTAATGACTTTGGGTTGTAAGTAAATGCACACTAAATCACTGTGTTTAGGCAGTTCAGATGCCTAAACCTGACTTCATTCAAGTCTACACGATGCAAATAGTCTCCAAAAAGTATGCTTTGCTGCTCCTATTGAACAGAAAAACTTTGTAGGTCACAGTTAATGTGCAACTCATGTTTCTGGAAAGAAACATGGAAGTGGCAGCAAAGGAAGATATAGGTCTCAGATCAGCTAAAAATCACTGAAGACAAGAAGGTGATTTATAGCAATTCCATTCTCTGAGGGTTAAAGACCCTTAAATCAAAAAGGTCTGGTCAAACCTCTCCAGCCCTGGAATGTTTTTTTTTTTTTGAGAAGAGGTAAATTTATACCAGTTCATATTTCAGTAAATAATCAAAGATCCCAAGCAATCTTCTAAAGTTTCTCCAAGGCTTTTTTTTTTTTTTTTTTTTTTTTTTTTTTTTTTTTTTTTTTTTTTTTGATAATTTTTTTTTTTTTTTTTTTTTAATGGGGAAAATTTATTTCTGTTGAGTCAAGTTTTCTTCCTGACTAGTATTGACTTGTGTGGAGAGGAAGATTTACCACATGTCAGTGTTTAGATACAGCTTTGTAGCACTGTACTTCACCGTCTTCGGATGTACTTTAAAGATGCTGGTGTTCTGTGTTCCTGAAACATTTTTTATTTCATCTGATCACCCTGATAGAATTTGAGCTAAGCCAATTCCCAGAGAAAAGAAAACATTATTTCTACATAGGATTATCTGTTCATTTTGGGAATTTCCAATTGCTGCTCTGGAGAATAAAGGCATAGGTAGCCATGGGCATGTATAACCCATTCTAGATATCCCAAGGTTGTAGTTTTCTCTGTCTATAAGTGAAGAGGAAAAGGACAAAATTATAACTAAGGCCTTTATAGAAATAATGGGTCAAACCCCAACAACAAAAGAATGAATGAAATATTAAGTTCCTTATTTAGAATAGCTGCTTGCTATGTTTAAGGTACTAAGGAAATGTTTCAGTAGTCATATGCTCTAGGCACAGATGAAATTCTAGCCATTTCTGAAGTGGGAACTCCTGTGAGTATTTTGAATATACATATTGGGTATGATTGGGGTGGAGCCATCCTTTCTTACAGAAGCCCTCCTAATGCTGTGCTTTGCATTTGTGGCTGTAACTGAGTCAATAGGACAGCAGCATTTTGGCCACTCCTGAACAGTGTTCACACAGCATCAAGGCTGCCTCTCCAGTCCCACCCACAGGACAGTGGGCTGGGAGGGGGTAATAACTTGGGACAGGACACAGCTGAGACAGCTGACCCACACTAGTGGAAGCAATATCCCATCCCATGTGATGTCACCTTAGCAATAAAAGCTAAGGGAAGGGAGGAGGGGGCCACACCCGGTGTTATGACATTTTTCTTCTAATGCAACTGCTCTGTGTATTGGGGCACTGCTTCCTTGGAAGTGTCTGGACATCACCTGCTTATTGGAAGTACAGAATAAATCCTTTTAATTTGCTTCCATGTGAGGCCTTTGCTTTTCTGTTATTAGACTGCCTTTAATTGACCCAGAAGTTTTTTATCTTATTTTCCCTTATCCAGCTGAGAAGGCGAAGTGATAGAGTGGCTTGTAGGTGACCTGGTGGCCAACCAAGGTCAACCCAACAAGCTTTGCTGCAAAATAGTTTTAGTTTCATCTCAAAGTGTTGCAAAGCGTAACGACGTGGTTTAAAGATGTGAGATGCCTTCAAGTAGTTCCAGATAGGAAGAGAATATAAATTCCTTGTTCTATAAAATTACTCAAATCCTATATTTAGGAGAACACCCTTCTATTTTTTGTGCTTGAAATGTCTTTCTAAATTGCTGGAACATTTGGCAGAGCAAGAGATCCAGCCTAGAAACTTAAACACTTCTCGCTGCAAGCAAAGGTCTTTCATGAAGTTATTTTAAAATTCCCAAGGGTCCTCATTCTGAAGATGTTCACCTGCCTCTGTAAGAGGAATTTATAAAAATATGGAATCAAAGTAGTATAAAGTGAATTCTTATTTTTCCAAGTTTAAAATGCATTTTTGGTTGCTCAACTAGAAATGAAAATTGGCTCTATTAAATGTTTTCATTGGTACATTAAGATTCACAAAGTAAGTTTTATATAGGCCACAAATTTCCAGACACTGTGTTATGTTATGCTATGTTACATTATGTTATGTTATATTTAGAACCAATCTAATTTTTCGATCAATTTTAATTTGCAAACACACCTCTTGAAGTCAGAAAACATTTACACATTACAAGGTTTAGTTATATAAGTAAAGAGAATAAAATACATTATTGTTAAATTATTTGAGTGTGAGAAACAGATACTATGGGCCCTATAAATATAATTTGCAAAGACAGTCCAAGATCCAGGTTGTTGTTTAGTGAGATTCAGAAAAGCACAAAAAATATTGGTTTATGATCTATAAGATTCATTATCATATATAAAACCCATTCATATAATGATATATAAAATAAGGTATTTTTGAAAAATGTACATTTTAGAGACACGTATTCTTTGCTGTGTGCAGTACCTTATTAACTAACACATGGAAACTAAAATAAATTCTAATCTGAGGTGGAATTTTTTTTCAAATTTCAGCAAAATTATATGTACCTCCATCTTGGGACGGTTCACTGAAAGTGGTAGGCTGTCAGTCTTTCAGCTCTTGTTATTGTGATTTAATAACACTAGGATAACCACATGTGGCATTTTTAGATGAATAGATAACATAAATAAGGAAGAATAATTGTTATATTTAATTAATATAAACAATTTAAAAAAGGAAAGCAATAACTTAGTTGCTTAGTGCATCAGTAACTGCATATCAGTGCATAGAAATTTGATTTTTACTTATCTTCATATTTCATTAAGTATATATGATTTTTGGGTAGAAGTGGGAGAGGTATTTCAAATTCCAGCTGCTAAATCTATCTGAGTACCATTTGTCAAGCCCACTTGATGGAGAGCAGAGCCGAGCAAAGTAGTTTACAGAAAGGGGAGGCTTCTCCTGCTGCTGGGGCATGGGAGCTTCCCCAGCACCACTGGGAGGAGGAAAAGTCTGGCAATAATTTATTACATTCGTTATGATGCTGGAGCAGGCCCAGGCTCAGTTCTGTCTGCCTGGGATGTCTCCCCAGTTGTCCTCTGGCATTTCCCAACACAAAATATTTCATCAAACCATATCTGACAGAAATTTGCCCAAACACTTCTCAAAAAATATCTGTCAAAAAACACCTTATAATCTCCCCACATGACCTATTCCAGTGCTGGGCCTCTTGTGCTTTTAGAAAACTATTCTTACCACATCTCCTGAATTTCCAGTGTAAACTTGTTATACTTGATCCTTTATCCAATCAACCAGGAGAAGAATTTATTTTCTTCCTCTTAGTAAGAAGCTTTGAAATGTTTTGGGGACTGTTACTGTGTTTCCCTTTGGTTTTCCCTAATTCAGACTAAAGCACTCCATTTATTTCAGGGTAGCAGATAATACAGGCTTGGCACATCACAACATACAATGACAGATGTTCTTTTAGTTGTTTTGTGTACCCCTCATGCTTAGAAGTTTCAGTATTGAGTAATTTACTAGTGTCTAACCATCCCATATGTAAAAAGATAGCTCCCCAAAACAGAGATCCAGAGTCTCTTATACTAACTTCTGATCACATCTAAAACACCCTTTGTACTAGGTGTGAATACAAATTGAAAGGTCAAGGGAAAACAGCTGGTCCCATTGTTAGCCACAAATATTATTTTGTGACATCCTTTTGCTTTGTTAAACGACAGAAACTGTTTTAGAAAGTGTTGATGGACACAGATGCTTTGTGTTGTATATGGTCTTAAAACTGCTAGGCTTAATTTTTATGGTCTTAATTGGTCATGTAGATGAGGTTAATCTCATGGGCTATGACAAAAATCTAATTTTCCACAAAGGAAATCACAGGGTCAAGAAATGCTGCACTAACCTGTGAGTTAAGAAAGACAAAACATGAATGTGTAGAAATGACTCAGGAAGAAAAATAACTGTTTTCTTGTTTTTAAAGATATTACTCCATTTTGGTGTAATGGGTTCATTAATGATCTCTTCGGAGCAAAGGTGATGTGATATTGAACTATGTTAGTGTCCCTCTGCACCAATAAGAAATGAGATCCTAAAGACAATAAGGCAGGCTTGAAGTAAATGGAAAGCTGGGCACTCTGCTCTCTCCCCAAATGCAAGAACAATCAGAGCACACCACCAAAAATTTTGATTTTTGTCTCCTGCAAAGCAGCTAATAAGTGCATTTTCACAAAACAGTGCCTTGGAGTTATCGTTCTTGTCCACTTTCTGTCATTCTTGTAGATCAAGTTTCAACTGGATGTATTTAACTGCAGCGGGAAAAGAAAAGGGAGCTGGTAACAACCAAAGAAGACTGAACAATGACAATTGATTACTCAGCTTTTTAGTCCCTGAAACAGAATTTCAAAGGCAGGTCTCCCCTCCCCATCTTCCCTTCTCCCCCTCAGAAAAAGACCTGTGTGTCTAATAGGATATCACGCTTGGAAAGAGATTAGTTAGAGCAGATTCAAATCTAATTGTCTTTATAAGTCACTTAGTCATTTGTCTCAAATAATGGAAGACATAAGATTGTAATTAAGGCTTCCAGCTCATGGCAACATAAAATGCACACCATGACAGCAAAGCAAGTGGTTGAACAGTGTAGCATGTCGTACAGTTATCACCTCAAAGGGAGACTATTGTTCCCTTCTGAGCCTGGGAGCTGTTCTGTAATTGACAAGGAAAGTAGGAACAGATGATGATTTTAGAGGCAAATCTGCTTTTGTTCTGGAAATGTCAAATTTATCTCATGTAACAGTATCAACTTATCAGAAAAGAGCACAGGGCAACAAAGAACTGCAGCTTGAGGTGTGACCACATCACCCAGCAGTGACCCCCTGGGTCACACCAAGACCAAGCAAACCCAAAAGCTGGGTATGCATATGTTTTTTATTCCATTAAGACTACCTGGAGGTATTCTCCAGATTGAGAAAGTGGGATTTGACTGCATATCCAGGTAATTAGGTGACTGGCAGTGTGGTCCCAGCAGTTGTCTCTGTGCATGCAGAGAGCAGTGATGCAGCCTGGGTGCAGTCCCAGACAGACACAGGAGAGACTTTGTGTAGGGCAGGGTGCCCCTCCATCACCTTGCACCATCACATTTTTACCAGAGCTGAATCAACCTCTGGCAGGGCATGTGGCTGGGCTGACAGAAGCCTTGGGCTTGCCCAGCCCAGCCTTCCTCCAGGATTTAAAAACCAGTCTGTGTACTCAAGTTGTGCAAGTTTTGGCTTTTTATCTCCTGCAGAGAAGGAAGGCTATTTACTTCCTTAGCAGAGGAACTCAGTAAGTCCAGCAGTCCTTGAGAGGCCTCAGAGACAGAAATCTCTCTGTAAATGCAGGAGGTTCCCGATCTAATTTCACTCCATTAAAGGGTTTATCTGAGAGGGCAGAACCTTTCCTGATGGAAATCACAGAGTGGAGTTCAGTGAGAGTATCTTAGCTGTCAGGTGCACCTACCAACCACCAGGCTACAGCTTATTTAGAAATGAGGTTATTTCAGACTGCAGTTTCTCATGACAAAGCAATGAGTGCTGCAAAACTCTCTCGAAATACTCTTGCCCTTATTCTTCCACCTCTCATCCCTCTCCCCGACCCTCTCCCAGTCCTCATCCCTATGTGCTCGCTTTCCAGCTCTGCTCCCTGTGGCTACACTGCAAACTGGATCTATTGATTTTGATTTGAAATAACCTCTCCTTCTTTTAATGACTTTCCTTAATGACTGGCTTATTTTTGAGCTGGGTAATTTCCTGAGTCACAAGCCACACAAGCAGCTATTCTGGTCCTGCAAAAGAGCAATGGCACACAGCAGCAGGTAGAAGTGAGTTGCAGGGCATGAATATCTTAAAACCCCTGGATGCTTCATCTTGTGAAACCTTAGCTCAAATCTTTCTTATTAAAGTTGCTCTTCTGGGCATAAATTAACTACAGATTGACAAGCAGTATAAATGCACATAAAAATGACACTCTTGTCTACTGCTTTGGAAACTCCCTGGATGATGACGGATTTCCAGGCTTGATTTACAATAATTGGAACTGTTGCTTGAAAAGAGGGAGAGTAGTCCCTATACATCACATCTGCAAATGGGAAATATGCAGTCCAATCCTCAAAAGCAGCAGCAGCAAACAAATCTGTAATGCTGTAAGTCAAAAAGCAAAGTAGAAAATACAGCCTTTTCTTTTTTTAGCATTGCTGGGGATACAGCCTTGTATTTTCCTAGACTTCCTTGCAATGACATGTTTTGTTTCAGAAGAAAGGGAAGCTTGTGGTTGGGATTCAGTTCAAAACCAAGATACCCAAAGTACAGTTTTTACAAGTAGGCATTGGCCAGGAGTTTAAGCTCCTGTGACAGTTGGTGCAGTCATTCATGCCTGTAGAGCAGTTCACCTCACCCCCAGAGCAGCTGCTCAGGCTGGGACTCAGTTTCCTGAACACAGGCTTCCTGTGGTGCTTGTGATGCCCAGGAGATCTGCCCAGGGCAGGCAGATAGGGCAGGCACAGCAGACCTCCACCCTTTTGTGGCAGCAACTGAAGACATGAAAGATAATTCACAGCATCTAAAATTACACTGGGCATCTATATTTAGACTACTGAATCTTACTGTAGCAGCTAGTCAGCTAAATAACTTTACAATTTCAATATCTGGTTGATAGCTTGTGTCCACAAATTTTAGTAGGGTCTCACCTGGTCATATTTGAATCCCTATACATAGACGTATAGATTTAGATGTCTTACTCTCACTTGAATCCCATCCTATTTGTCAAATCAAGCAAACAACAAGCTGCTTATTTTTAGAAAAAATCAAATGTGGTTTAATGTGAATACTTTTTACACATATGGAACCTCTGCTGATAAACTGAGAAATCAACCCATTGTGGCAGTTCTGGGAGTGGACAGATTTGGCAGTGTCTCTGTGCAGTTCTGGTCGTAAACATTGACATCTCAGACTTTTGCACTTATTCAGGGAGCCATGTGAGACTCAGCTCTTATTTTGTGCATCTAGCTGAAATGAGTAATAAATGACAAGCGGTCAAAACCAGCAAATATTCATGTTCACATGAATGCCTGTGGTCTTACATTCCTCCAAAGATCTTCCTGAACAAAACCTCTTTGCCTATACGAATGGATAAGGAGAAAAGTTGGAGGAAAAGTCTCCCTATATCTGTTCAGACAACACATAGCAACTGCAAGATGTTATATTTAATTGTGTATTTTAATGTTTCAGTCTTTCACCCAGATATAGTGAAATCATCTGAAGTTTTAATGTCCAGTTTTTAGTATGAAAATCATTTTCCCGTGCTTTGTAAGTGTAGCTAAAAGCCTCCTGTGTTTCTAGCACAGGGCACATTCCCCATCTAACAGCTAAATGGGAAAAAAAATAAAAGAAACAATAATGAGTGTTCTGAGGAAATTTTCTAAATCGGATAAAAATAGTATTCCACTATCATTTATTTCACTTTCTTTGTTTGTCACTACTTAGTGTCAGAATAATTCAAGAACCTTTTTTTAAAGGTGCAGCCCCAGGAAAATATTTATGTCAAAGCACTGTGACTTACTCCTTTAGCTGATTGAGACTGACTAGAGGAAATGTGTTTAAAACATGATGAAACACTGGATGTCTAGTCATAAGTAGAATAAATGATGGTGACACTTATATGCTGGGCATTAGCATGGGCATTAGTGCAGAATTCCTCCTGTTTAAATTTTTAAATTTTTTAAAACAGATGTTATTTAATTCCCTGGACAAATTCTTTTTAATTTAACTAGAAATTAATTATTCTGTTGCTTACATTTCATTTGGACAGTGACAGGCTTTGATGTCTAAACTGAATATTTTTGTGAGGTTTGTATTTACATCTGATACACCACCTTGTCAAGAGGAAAAGAGCTACTGGTCTACTTATAGAAAAACTATTGACAAAAGCAATGAATGCTGATTTCTCTTCCCTTCTTATATTGATCAAGGTTGCCAATAAAGAGGTGCTTTACTTCACTGCTCTTGGAATTTGAGCTTCTCCCCATCCTGCTTGACTCCTCAGATTTCCTTTAATCTATCTTTAGCCTCAGACAATGTTTCTTGTTTGGAGAAGAAAAGCCCTTTCTATCGCGCTTCAGTCCTCAGACACCCTAATCAAACTGATATTTCAGGGCAGGCCAGAAGTGAAGAAAGAGGAAAGAAATAAATCACTCTAGAGAAGAGGAAATTACCAGCATGATACAGAAGAACTTGAAACAGAGGAATACATTTTCTTTTGATCTATTATTGTTAGTACGCAGTGCCTGAATAAAATGAGTAGATTAATTGGAAAATAGCCTATAGCCCATTCACAGATAATGAACTAATTATGAAATCTTTAAGCAACATGCCCTTAAAGATCAGATGACTGCAGGGCTTTCTGAGGCACTGCTGCTTCTAATTTGGCAATGAATAAATCTTGTTTGCAGTAAACTGGCAGACTTCTCAAGCTGCCACATGGCTTTTGTGTAGCCTGCAGATTTTAAAACTAGTTAAATGTTTGTTATTAAAAAAAATCTGCATTCTTGAGTACTGCTTGAAGTGGCTTGAGCAGAAACGGAAATGAGAAATAGTTGTGTTTGTGTGGCAAACTGCCTTGTGGAGCCAGCATGCTCCTGCCATCTCTGAAGGGTGCAGGAGGGACCCATTCACCATTACCATTCATTTCCACAAGTCCCATGGCCCCATGATCCCCAGTCAGATCACACTGCACCTTTTGCAGGAAGCTATGAGAAGTGGAGTTCCACCATGCTGGCCGCTGCCAGGCATGCAGAGGGCATGGCACCAGTCAGCCCTGCATCTTCTGATCTGTCTGTTCATGGGGGACTGGCAGCAAAAGAAATAAACTCTACCATAGGCAATGACAGAGAGAGAGTAGCATTTGTAAGGCCAGAACAGGCCATTAGCTCAGCATATTTTATTGAATTTTAGGCAATCATTCTTATCTCAAGAGTGGGGACTTCCACCCCACTCTCAAGAGTGGGGACTTCCAAATACAGCTGCAATACTTCCTTAGCTTATTCACACTAACAGGAGGGCTCCAATTCTCTATTAAATTCTGAGAGCTCTTAAAATCTGATTTATGGAGTAAGTATTTTATGGAAAGTGAGTCTTGATGTTAGACTCCAATACTTATTTTAAAATTGCTGATTCTTTAGCTGTACCAACCCGTGAAACCCACGCATTGGACTATTGTTGGACACAGATGAAGAGAATTAATTTAAAAATATTGGACCAATAATTCACTGACATTTCTTGCTGTATTTGCCTAGCTCTATTAGTTCTAAATCTTTAAGACCTTTTTCGACATGCGGAGTGAGACTGAGAAAATAAAATGAATCTGTTCTAATGGAGACATTTGTCACCAAGGCAGATCAGCAAGCCTGAAGTTAAAGAACAAGTACCAGGAAATCGAGGACATTGCTGAAAAAAAGTGAAAGCCTATGATCACGAAAATTCATAAACTTAACCAGTCAAGAGCAGTGGATGGCCCACACATCAACCAACTCCATTTGTCTGAGCAGTGAGCTGGAGCAATGATGATAGCTGAAGTGCAGGCAGTCTGAAATACAGAAATGCTGAACGTCAGGAGAAATTCTTTCCTGAAAAAATGCCATGAGAATGGCTCAAAACCCATGCGGCTACTTAAAATACTCATCAGTTACCTAAAGGTCAGAAGAAAGTATCCTGAGGTAACTGTACATGAGTCAAGCATTCTCTGACCTTCAAACTTCAGTAAATACTTGGAAAAAACAGAAAAGAAACAGTATACTTGGAAATGGTGAACTTGAATGATGAAGGACAAATTTTCTGTTGGTGTAAATGAGCAAGTGTAGCTGATTATTTTATGTGATACATAAATTTTTGGGGCTTCTTTTATTTACAGTATAAATTGCATCTAGAGGATGTGTTTCTAAACCATGCTATCTCACTTTGTCAGAATATGGAATATATGTTAAATGTAAATCAGTACTTAATACCACCGTGTACTTGTATATATAGATAAGAGACCTTTCTCCTCTGCTTTGTATCTCTACCTTTATTTCCTGTTATTACTGTTGGTCTTTCCAAATGTATATGAAAAAATATCCCAGGGAGGCTGAGGAACCTGTACTAACACCTGCTTTTCAGGTGGAGTACCTACCATTTAATAAATCATCACCTTCTCTATAATGAAATATTTTTCATACCCTAAGATGATAATTTCAAGTAGTGTACAAATGGTTCATTGCTATAACAAAGTGATATGTTTTCAGTCTAATGAAAAAAGCAGTATGCAAAAAATAGAGTATTACTGGGTATAAAGAATATAACACTATTTGGGAAATATTCATTCACAGAACCAAGTGCTCCTGCTTTCACTGGTAGAGGACAGCAGCAATATATATTCATAGCTGTACTCAGAATTGCTGGCATTCAG
Source organism: Dicrurus megarhynchus (assembly GCA_013399195.1). Taxonomy (NCBI): domain Eukaryota; kingdom Metazoa; phylum Chordata; class Aves; order Passeriformes; family Dicruridae; genus Dicrurus; species Dicrurus megarhynchus. The sequence goes on along the minus strand of VXAD01002624.1, from coordinate 69,987 downwards.
CTGCTGCCATCAGCATTGGCAGATAAGTGTTTTTTTCTTTAAGCTGATAATTTTTACATTTGAAGGAGCAGAAGTGACAAAAATCAGGACTGTATTTATAGGATGGGAAAGGAAACCAAAAATATGGCCACTAATATTGTGCAAACACTGTCATATTGCTCTAGAGATAGCAGCCTCAAATGAATAGGTACATTTGAGTTTTAAATTAGAGAAAACAGGCAATGGGGTAAAGTTTTCATGAGGTAAGGTGATAGGAGGAGGAAAAACGGGTTAAAAACCCCTCAGTAGTTGATTTTGAGGCAAATATAAGGGTACATGGAATTTGGGATTATAAACAGTAAAAAGAAGAATGTCAAGTCCAGTTTGTTAAGTAAGAAATGAGAAATAATGATAGCAAGATAAAAGGTTGCAAGGAACCATAATTTCTAATTCTGGATTGTGCAAGCTGTGGGATTTACTGATTATGACTAATAGTATTTTTAAAATTATCATTTACTTTCATATGAATGCACCCATAAAATATTGCTTTCCCAGAACTGTAAAGCTCTTGTTTTCTATGTGGTCTTACAACCAAAAATGACACTCAACATCCTCTTGAAAACAGGGACAGAGGCACAGGAACCGTGATGACAAACCTTCATTTCAGGAACTTCGCCCAAAGACTTTTTTCACTTGGCTTGAGAAAAGACATGCAGTGGCCTGAGGGGTGACAGACAGGTCTGTACAAAGGGGAGAGAGATCCAGAGCAGCCCCCATCCTTCTTCCTTCTCCATACTCCTTCCAGGAGCAGCTTGCTAGCCCAGTCCTTGAAGCTTTCCATTCTTTAGGAAAGGACCCCATATTTTCTTCCACCTATTAATCTAGTCACCATACCTTTAAATCTATGATGAAACACAAAAAATACATAGATATGGCCTTTTCTTCAGATCAAATAGAAAATGACTCTATCCCAGCTCTGCCAAATGGACATTAAAAAAATAGGAAAAAGAAACAGTAGTGATGAGAGTTGAAAATGTGACATTCTGGGAGACAAGACACAGCAGCCACCCTGGCTCTCTGCTCGTCCTGGGCACTTGCTGCTGCAGCTGACTGGACAGTTGGATAAGTAGGAGATTTGAGAAATGTCATGTAAGCTTTTTCCTTGATAAGCATAAAGGCTGTCTTTACCTTTCTCTCAAAGGTTATATTTGATGAGCTAAAATACCCTTCAAACACAGAGCAGTAGCTATTTCTCAGCTCCTATTTCCTCCCAACTTTCATATGTCTTTTGAGAATAAAGTATTACATTTTTTCAAGAACAGTAGAAACTTTGCAATGGAAAAATGCCATTTAGACAATCGTATCTTTATGCCCAGAACATAGCCTGTGTCCTTTCTTTCAACTCTCTGTACATTAGTTCAGAACCTCATCTTACTGTCTTTTCAAAGAAGTGAATACCTCTATTTCAGTGAGTCACTTTCAGTTTATTCCATGTCTCCTCTGATGTATATGAAAAATTGATTAGTTTACTTTAGACTGTGGGTTAGATTAATAGATGTGAATTCTTACTTGGAATTTCATACTGTAAAACTGAATTTTCTCTTAGTAATACAATCTCCTGTAACACACAACTTTTAGGAGAGAGTATGTACATTCACTTGAAGCTGCTTAACCTTCACAGTGCTGGGAAGAAATCTACAAAGGCCACGTTTCATTTCACCTATCTAATAAAATATTTTACCCTCTGAAGACAACTGTTAGTAGATGAAGGAAGGTCTGTGGATGTTGTCTATTTAGACTTCAGTACAGCATGTGTCCAGGTGGCCAAGAAGGCCATGGCAACCTGGCCTGTATCAGGAACAGTGTGGCCAGCAGGACCAGGGCAGTGACTGTCCCTCTGTGCTCGGCTCTGGTGAGGCCACATCTCGAGTGCTGTGTCCAGTTCTGGGTCCCTCACTGCAGGAAGGACATTGAGGGGCTGGAGCGAGTCCAGAGAAGGACAACAAAGCTGGTGAAGGGTCTGGAGCACAAGTCCTTATGAGGAGCAGCTGAGGGAGCCGGGGTTGTTCAGCCTGGAGAAAAGGAGGCTCAGGGGTGACCTTATCATGCTCTATAACTGCCTGAAAGGAGGCTGTAGCCAGGAGAGAGTCGGTCTCTTCTGCCATGTCTCAAGTTCAAAGGACAAGAGGAAATGGGCTTAAGTTGTGCCAGGGGAGGTTCAAATCAGAGGTTAGAAAATTTTTTTCACTGAAAAAGTGGTTAGGCATCAGAATAAGTTACCCAGGGAAGTGGCTGACTCACTGTCTCTGGAAGTGTCCAAGAGGTGTCTGGATGTGGCCCTTGGGGATGTGGTTGAGAGGTGATTACGGTGGCGCCAGGTTCATAGCTGGACTAGATGATCTTGAAGGTATCTCCAGCTTTGATGATTCTGTGTTTAGGTGATGCTGTGTTTTTTAGAAAGTCAAATTTTTCTTCATTGGCTATGAATGGAGAACAATGTCTATATGGAGATAATCTGTGTGGATAAAAGCTACATAAGGCAGATAGATCTTGTCTTGGTACCTAAACACGTGAGAGCAATTTTTCCCTGTTCTGGTAATCTCAGAAGCATTTAAAATCACTTGTGGCCTTTCNTAAGGCAGATAGATCTTGTCTTGGTACCTAAACACGTGAGAGCAATTTTTCCCTGTTCTGGTAATCTCAGAAGCATTTAAAATTACTTGTGGCCTTTCAATATATAAAGGGGTTTATAAGAAAGACAGACTGTTTACCAGACCCTGTAGTGATAGAACAAGGGGCAACAGTTTTAAATTCAAGGAAGGTAGGTTTAAATTGGATATAAGGAAGAATTTTCTTTTACAATGCAGGTGGTCAGGCACTGAAACAGGTTGCCCAGAGAATTTGTGGATGCTCCATCCTGGAAGTCTTCAAGGCCAGGTTGAATGGGACGCTGAGCAACCTGATCTATTGGAACGTTCTCTGCTCATGGCAGAGGGGTTAGACTAGAGGATCTTTAAAGATCCCTTTCAACCTAAACCATTCTATGATTCTATGATCACATGATTGCTTCTCTTTGTCCTACAGGTTTGTCCAGATCCCTAAGAAGACATGTTAGTACCTATGGAGAGGTGTCAAGTGGAGGTAGAAAACTGAGCTCTGTTGGAAGGGATGAGGGGATTTGGTGACACAATATCTCCAGAAACAGACCTTCCTCCAGCTGAACATCTTGAAATGTCACTGCTTCCACACCACTCTCTTTTGGGAAACACTTCCCAGGATTAAGTGACTCTCCTGCTTCTTCTGAAACCTGGCCACTTGCAAGATTAGTGGATTTTGTGAGAGGGAGGCCAGAAGCAAGCTACAGGAGGCCTATAACCCAGTGGGGAGCAGAAATAGGTTTTTGGGAAAGCTGCCTGACTCCAAGCCTGCATGCTTCCTTCTGAGCAGTCTTACTCATCTCCACAAGCCATAGTCCCTCTTGCTCCACTGATGAGAGTCAGTGATCCCAGCTGTGCTAATGTGACATCACCTCAGCCCAGCCACGGTGTCCAGCTGTTGTGGGTACCAAAGCAGTCTCCAGAGTTTCTGTGGGTGCTCATAATGGAGTTCAGATGCCTGCATTCCTTGTAGGTGCCTGTGCATGTTTCTGGCCTTTAGTGCACTATTGCCCCTGCAGACAGCAAACCCAAGGCAGGAGAACAGCACAGTTCAAGAAGGAAAGGTGAGACATTTCAGGCAGGAGTCTGAATGGCTTCAGAGATTTTGGCTGTTATCTAAGAAAAAAAAAGTGGAAAAGGAAATATACCAATAGTCCCCATACAGAATATGACTGCAATTAGAAAAATCTTGAAACACAGTATGTGATTAAATAAATCAGATATTCTGTCATTGTGAGGACCCTTCTCTGTTTTAAGTAGTTAGTAGTAAAAGTTGTGTATGAGGAATAGGAATGCTGATACTACCTATTCATCCATGCCCTTTTCAATTCGTGGCAGATTGTTATAGTTACAGACACAAAATATTAATAAATCTATCTCAGAAGGTAAATTTTTCATATATGTTCATCTTTGAGCTTTTAATAGTTCAGTAAATGAAATCTGAAACACCTCTCTGAGGTATATTTAATATGATTCCACATATGAGCTGTGGAATAAATTTAATATAATTGTCAAATACTGAATAAAGTTTTAAAATGATTTATTGGAGGCACAGGGAGTTATATGGAAGATCTTATGCAGAAAATAAAATTATAAAGTGTTAATGAAATAGGCATTTAAAACTGGAATTGTAGTGTATAATTTATTCCATTATTAAGGTATTAAATTACTTTTGTGCAATAAACCAGGATAAAGGTAAGGTAAATGATTATGAGGATGACAAGCATGGAAAGCAAATTAGTATGCATTGTTATGGTGTGGAATCAAATGGATAAAAATGCAGCTGCATAGTTGCAAAAACAAAATTTGCACTAAAATATGTAAAAAACTCATCAAAAGAGCAAGGTTGCATCTACCACAGTAGGCATTTTTGAGGTTAAAAATTTTTTCTTGCCACAAACCACAATAAAAATAAAGCCTGAACACTTCAATAAAAATAATCCAGTTTTTTATTCCAAATAATTTCAATAAGAATTCTGTTTCAATATTTTAATTTCTGTTGCTTTAAATTAATGTTGGAGAGAAGTTCTTTTGAATCAAGAGATAATTCTCAGCTAAATTGTATTGTATTAGCATGGTTTAAATGACAGTCATTTTTAAACTGTTAATTCATTTAAATGAAGTGGAATTACAGTATCTGAAAAAATCCTGAACAGAACTGCTTAAAACTTTGCTCAAAGCAAAGACATATGGGCTTAAGACTAGTGAGAAATGGCTGCAATTGTAACCTTTCCTACTGGTTCAGCCTACCAGTCTGCTGAATTAGGCTGCTGCTCTCTCTTAAGTAACAGCTAAGGGTGAGAAAATACAACAGAGTCATTGGCATGGAATTTTTGATGCACATTCAAAATGGTAAATTGGTAAGATTGAGGAATAACGCAGTATTCTACAGGAGTTAGGATATGGAGCAGTAAATAATTCTCTGCCTGCACTATAGAAAAGTGACTAGCAGGTTTTGGGACCAGAGGGGATATTGAGCAGGAAGGAGATACTGGGGTGGAATGTACCTTTCAGTCTCTCAATGCCTGAGTGAGAGTTCCTTGACAGCAACTTCATCATTCTCACTGATTCTTCTGAGTGGGTTCAAGTGGACAGGGTTTTGAGACTTCCTAACCCATCTTTCAGCCAGGAAGCATTCCATCCCAGAGGATCCCAGAGCCAAACCCTTGAGATCACAGTTGTAAAACACAAACTAGTAAAGAAGAGATAGCTAATAATAATAAAAGTAAAGACTCATTCAGGGAAAGGAATAGATAGCAGACATGATTATGACAGAAGCTTTAAAAAGAGTGTGATTAAAAGGAGGCAGAAAAGACAGATGGGAATTATCAGAGATGAATTAAAATAAAATAAGTGAGAACTTAATTAGTCAAAATTCTCAGTCATGTCTTAAATATTTCTGGAGACAGAGAAGTATCTAAATTGTAAAAAAGGAAAAAACAATCCCCTACCCTTTCATTCTAAGAACTGCAGGTTTTTCTGAAAGGAAACAAAGTAAAAGACTGAAGAAAAGTGGAAGATGGCAGAAGAGAAAGGAGCCAAAAGAAGGAAGGGAAGCTGAAGGAATAAAAGGCAAAATGCACACAACTTTAGGACAGAGGAATTCAATATAATTTATTCATATTCATTTCAGCCTGTGATTTAAGGGTTGTCAGGAGGTGACTTCCTACAAGCAAGGCCTCTCACAGCCAGGGGATTTGCTGTCAAATTCACATCCTCAAGCAAAACTGTGCTGTCAAAGCTATATTTTCATTTAAAAAAAAATTACATTACACTCCTTTCACAGTGCAAAACAGAATTAACATGGACTCAAGAGATTGTCAAAGTAGAGTTGCCTTGTTTTGTTTCCAAAATAGCCTGATATGAATGCACTAAAACTTAAGTTGCTCGACTTAACATTGCCATGGAAAGTATATTTCAAATTTTGGTTTTCTGACTGACAATATTTGTAACTGCATTTCTGTGCAATATATTTATTTGCTTTCCAGTACAAATATGTAATCATACTTCAATTATTGCCTGATAAAACTATCTTGCAATACAGTATTTCTAAAGTAACCTGAAAGTGAAAAAAGTAAAGCTGAAATTTATAGAATTTCACAGGAGAACAAGTGTCATGGGAAAATCTATGCCAACATATTTTATTGGAACATTTAGTTCAATTAAAAATGACCATGATACAAAATGAAGCAACATGATAATCAACTTTCTTAAAGTATCTGAACCCAACACAATTCTGCTGCTCTTTAACATGCAGAAATCAGGGGCTTTTCTGCACATTTTAACAGAGAGGGGAGAATGTTTCAGAGACATTTGTTTTTGACACTAGACATCTCCTCAAATGACTCAGGTTTCCCTTAATGATCAAGAGAGTGAAATAAACTCTTCAGCAGATTTTTCTAGTTTCACAGCAAGCCGGTGGGATTTTTTTGTGGGTAGATGGGTGTGCTGGTCAGATGTACTGAGGATATTAGCAAGGTAGGACTCGACACATTCTGGAAAAGAGCCACAAGTGCAATCCACACCTTGAAGAAGAGTTTTTTCTCATACTCAGCAATATTGCTGAAGAAGAACAGCTTAATGCTAATGGCCACTTTAGCTGGCTGGTGAAAGGCACATGGTAATGAGTGCTTGGAAGCATCAGTCAGACAGAATTGAATTAGATATAAAGAACAGCTGTAACAAGATCTGACAGTGAGAGCAAACTCCCCAAAAGAGAAGTACTGAGTTGTTTGGATATGCAACATATGTATGTCTGCAAAGGCTCAAAGAAATCAGAGTATAGGGTTTAAGCGGCTAAATGTTCTTGTGTTTTGTTTGTGGGTATCTGGATGAAATGTAATGTCTTTTGAGAAACAGAAGGTCAGACTTCATTATCTTATAATCTCTGAACTTTATCTTCAGAAGCACAGAAATCATTTAAAATGTTTAAGTATCATGGTTATATAGAGGGGACTGGAACAAAACTTGCTGCTCAGCTTTTGTAAAAACTCAGTCGTTTTGTTAAATGTTAATATTGCTTTGAAATGTGCATGTGAACATTTAGGATGTTACAGAGAATGAGCATCTGAGATTCCAAGAAATACGTTGCATTTCTGCACTTAAGAGTCGGAAACACATTTGTCAGTTTTAATTTGCTCGGGAAAATTCTCAGAAATTTGAATATTTTCTGAGTGTGAGCACTGTTTGTGAGACTGATAGCACAACACAGGGGAGCTTTGCACTCCTGTACATACTTTATACCTAGAATCACAGAAGTGTTTAGGTTGGAAAATGCCTCTAAGATCAAGTCCAACCCTCAATCCAGAACTGCCAAATCCTCCACTAAACCATGTTCCTAAGTGCCACATCTACATGTCTTTTAAATACCTCCAGGGGCAGTGACTCCACCACTTCCCTGGGCAGCCTGTCCTAGTGCCTGATAATACTTTCCATGAAGAAATTTTTCCTAATATCCAATGCAAACCTGCTGTGGTGCAACTTGATGACATTTCGCCTTGTCCTACTTCTCGTTACTTGGGAGAAAAGACCGACCCTAATCTCACTACACCATCCTTTCAGGTAGTATTAATTGCCCCTTGCAGGCTTTAAATATGAAAACTTTGCTAAAAGTAGAAAGTTAGGATGGCTGAAAGTGATCTTGAAACACTTCATGTGAAAGTGCGACTTTCCTTTTTTTTGCTTCCTCTGTTAATATTTGACTTATCTCAATAAAATGATTCTGAGTGACCATTGCCTGCTATTTTTGAAATTGCAAAGTACATGATAGTAATGCAATTACCCTGAAGAATGCTATTATTTGGAAGTCTAATTCACACTCACTCAAATTAAATGTATTTTTATTTTATAAACCCCATATTCAAGGTCTGTGCTATTTGAACCTTACTGTTTTCTTCCTAACATCACCACCCACATTTGTGCATGTTTACCAGAACACTTTTAACAACAAAATGCTGTACTGTGCTTCTTAAAATTGCTCAAATTTGTTCAGTCACCTCTGTTTTATGGTAACAAATTGGAATGCATCCTCTAAAAGGAAAAGAGAAACACCCATCACTTTGTACTTTAAAATATGAAACATAAAAGTCTGAACAGCATCACATATTTTTATTAAAATCAGGTGGAAACTTTCCATGGTGGACAAGTAGGTTCCTAATGAATTTTGTTATCAAGGTTTTGGTTGTGTGCTTGAAATTAGAATAAGACAGAAGCAAGCCCTTTCTTCTGCACTTGGCAGATGCTTTATCATTGGAATGATAGGTTCAGGTGGCTAATGAAGCAGCCCACTGTAGCAGTGCTGAACCGGTATTTAATGGTAATAATAAATGACAAATCAAAAAAGGCAACAATGAAATTTGGTGCAACTTACTGATAAGTTTATCGAGCCAGGTGAATTTTATTCAGCTCCTTTAGTGCAAGGTAGCTGTCAGCATTGATTATTGACAAATCCTTCACAACACCAGTTGTTAGCAGTAAAAGTAAAGAAATCTTCACTGACTAGAGAGCACTATGCAAAGACTTCACTTTTGCTGAGCATATGTTTGATTTTATTATAATCTCCCTCTTTCTTTTGCTTCTCTTTCTCTTGTCCCTTTTTGGATTTTCCTAGGGATCTCCTTTCCACTTGCAAACTTCTAGGGGAAGAACCTGTGGAGTTTTTTGCTTCTTACTGTCTGCATTTTATTTCTGGGAGGCTTTGGAGGGAAGCTGCTTCTCTCTTCATTTTCAATCACCATTTCAATGTTTTACATAGAGTATTCCCTTATGAAACCAAATCATGATATCCATGGTCTTTACTTAGAATGGAATTGGAGACAAAAAGGCCCCAGCAGAGAGCAAGCAAATTGCTTCCCTCCACTGTGGGCTCTGGGACTTGCAGGACAATCTTTAACATAACATATTGGCTCGAGGTAATACATTTCTTGAATATAGCCATTGAGCTACCTGCAACTTTAGGACAATATTTTCAATAGGATGTTTTGCAATAATTCATGTTAGCAACAACTGTGATATCCAACTGAGGGACTGCCTGCTCTCCAGTGAGCTCTGATGGTCTCTCCTCCAGAGCATTATGTCTTTCTTTGAACGTACAAAATACGGTGACCTGTGGCAGCTGCTCTTTCAAAAGTTTCAGTGAAGAATTATTCTGTAATGTACATTTGAACTGCTCGTGGGTTAGAGGTGGGTTAATGTATTCTCTTCTGAGCTTGTTTTTGTGTGTTTTTGAGAAGGTCAGTGTCCTACCCCACCTAATGGCAAAGTCATCAGTCGGCTTGTCAAAGCAAATCACACAGTTGCTAAAATCTAAAATACGTGTGGAATGGTGACTTTACGTGAAAGGCCACATATTGGTTTGAGTGGAATGTCAGTAGAGGGCAGATGATGTAACTTAAAATACTATGTCTTCTTGCTCTGAAAATCTGATTTTCTAAAAGAAGGTTTCTGCCCTTTGAGAGCAGAATTCATACAAAGCTTTGCAGCATGGTTAATGCCGAGTTAAAACACCATTATTACTCATCAGTTACTTGCTCAAAGGTCCATTTTTCACCTGAGAAGCTTAGTTTGAAATGCGTGGCCACCTTTTCACTTGGTTAGATTTTATGGCTTATGAGATAACTGCTCAAAGGCAGTGGTTGAGATCCAAGGAGAAGTTTCCTTATGGTAGAATAAATGTTGTTTGTAAACTACCACCCACTTGTGTAGGAGATACAAATCATTTCAGTGCATCTTGTGATCTGTGGTTTTGCAAGTGTCTGGCTTCCCTGAGCTAGGGTATCATCTGAGGGTAAGCAGATGATAAATCTTAACCTTCAGACCATGGACAAGGGCCTAGTGAGTAAATTTATTGCCTTTACTTAGATTTCTAATATTTTTTTCCCAAGGAACTTTGTATTTACTCATTATTCCCCACCAGCAACAAAAGATCATTGGTTGGTAGAGCTAGATACAATTCTTTTTTAAAAATTGATTTTTGGATTTTTTCTTCTCTTAAGAAAGGATTTTTTTTTTTTTGGTCAAGTATGTAACATTTGGGAAGTACTTTTTTTGGTCAAGAATTTGCATGCACTGGGAAGGTATTTGAACAAATGGAGAATCTGGGAGTGAGAAACCTGAGTTTCCCAAATTGTTGTTGTAAAACACTGAGTGCCATGGGACAGAACATCTCTGGTATCTCACTCCCTGAAAGCAATTAGGGTACTCCAGTGGGGTAAGAGAATGCCATATCTATCTCTCCCTTTAGTATTTAAGGCATTTCTTAAAGAAGTAATATTTCTCTTCCATAACTTACATATATATTTATGTATTTCTAGTTTGAGATTTCCTGCTGCACATAAAAATTACAATACTTTCACCTACGTGAGATTAAAAAGGAAAAAGAAGAACTTTTGCATCATATTTTCATTCTTTTAATTATTTGGGATTTACTTGGCTTTGATGTTATCATTATTTCTCTCCAATCATTTCACTGCTACCTTGTTTGAAAGCCTTGGCTTCCACTTCTCCTCATGGTCTATCCCCTTCCTTGCAAACATAAAATCATCACAGGAGTTTTCTTCATTTGGAAGAATTCTCTAAATAATGTAAGGACTGGGAGTTCTAGCTGCACAAACAAATAAAACTTGCTGTCCAAGACGATACAACCAACAAACCTGTTATTTACCTTGGGATATGACAGCCATAACTATGTTTTCAAGGCTGTTTTTGAAAGGTTGCTTTCTCAAGAGACACTAATGTAAAATCACATCTGGAATTTAAAAGAAGTCCCAATCTTGCCATGAGAAAATGTTTGCAACTTTTTTCCTCATGACTTCAAAACATATTTCTATGTTTATAAAATTTCAAAACCACCTCACACCTCCCAGCACTGCCACTAATAGAGCATCACAAACTTGTTCCAAATGTATTGACACGGGCTGTTGCAGGAACCCAAATTTCATGGTGTGTGTTTTAGCTTACATTAGCTTATGGTTGCCAATTTCTGCTCTAGTCTGAGGGATTTCTACAGTAAACCATTTACAACATAAAAAAGCACTTAAGCTGACAAGATAAATTTTTAAAAATTAAGAAAAAGCGTGTTTATTTTTGTGTTACCTAGCTCCATATTATCATCATGTATTTGAAAAACAATAAATTCTCAATTCCTCAGAAATTAATACAGTTTTTAAATATTAAAATTTATCATAGACCTAGATATTCTTGGCTGCTTAAAATTTTCCTTTAATTTCAGTCAGTTTAAGCCTTGGCTTTGAACAGAAAAGTTTAAAACTGAAATACGGTCTTTAGATTAACTAACAGGAGACTTTCTCAAAATTTCTTCTTTTGAAAGATATGCATCCCTAGTGGTAGGAATAGCTTATTTTCCCACAGGACAGTAGCCACAGGTTTATATATAATGAAAACTGGATTAAAGTTTTGGACAAAATAAATATGAAGTATTGCTACAGGGAGAATGATTAATTTAGTTAATCCATGGAAAGAGTGAGTGAATCAACCACTGCACAGCCATTTCAATTGGCAAGAAATGTATATTTTTCAAGAACTATTATTCATGGAAATAATTAATCATAAAAATTAATAATAAAAATGATTTTTTGGGTATAATTTGAAAAGATACCTTCTAATGGTAATAGGTTGTAAATCTTGTTTTGAATACTAAGGAGTGTATGAATTGAGCATTCTCTCCATTTAATGAGCCTGTGCTATGATTACTACAGATACAAAAAAATGTACTTTGAAATTATACTTCAGAATATTCATCTATGAAATTATTATTTGCTTCTATTAGTTGGTATCTCAGATTTTTACACAAACAAATATTTGAATTAAAATTTATAATGGACCTTGCCCTGTGGGTATTTGCAAGCCCTTATAAGGTTCTGGAACAAGAAGACAAATAACTTGAGCCAAACAAAGAAATGGCCAGAAACACTTAAGCTGATAATAAGAGAGAAAAGAGAGAAAAGCTATTATGAAGAAGGTGACAGATTTTTGTATTTAGATCAACTGCAACATTGGCCTCAGCACCCATGAACTCGCACAAAAGTTGCCAACCTCTCTGGCACGTGCTGAAGACCTGGGCAGTGAAAACTGCAATCCCAGAAGACTGTGTGCAGAAATGTCTGCCAAACCTGCAGCCCAGTGAGCTTGATGGGCACAAGACATCTTTTTTCACATGGCTTCAGAGGGGTCCAGTTGATCCTGAAGACATGGTACAGCTTCCTTCACACAATTGTTTCATCAGGAAGGCACCAACCAAGGTCTGGCTATAAGTTTTGCAACAGGTTGGTCCACAAGAGTCCCTTCACTTAGACAGTGAGACAGAAATCTGTGTGCAACATCTGTTGAATGCCTGATAAACCTGGTTTTGGTCATATTTGTCCCGTGGTTATGAAAGAAGCCAGCTATTCTGAAATTAGAAAGAAAGGCCATTTGTGTAGTGAAATTAAATTTAATTTCCAATGCAACCCCCAAAAAACATTGGCAGGTGAAAATTACACTGAACACTTTTCCAATTCCCTGTTCCTTAAAAGGATGGAAAACTACTTTGGGCTATAGGGCAACCTATCACATATAAATAGTCCTATGGCATTTTACAAAGGCTAGAAATGACTCACATAAATAATCCAGGGGAGGGAGACGATAATCCATGTAACCTGACTTTAGCTATTTGGAAAGAAAACTTCCAGTCTAGAATTGCCATCTAGTCTGGTCATAAAGATTGTTAGACAATTTAAAGGAGTTAAAAATTAACTTCTGATGGTTAGAGTTAGGTGCAATTAATTTTAACCTCAATTATTATATATTTAATGTTTTTTCAGATAATTTGTGGACAAAAAAAAATAGATCCAGTAAGCCATTAGGAATAAATTCTGGTAATTGCATAACAGTAGGTATTAGGGACTGTTTCAATGATCTAAAAATGCCAGCAGTTGAGAGTCCAAATGCCTGGGTCTTTTCCTCGGTACTGCTTAATTCCTGGAGTTGGCCAAGCAGTACTTTGTTTCTGAGCTATTCTTCCTTCTTCCTCCCTGTTCCTCCAGGGACCTGCCAAGATACCAACACATTAATGCAAATGACATCTAAGTTTCAAAAAATACATGTATTTAAAACTAAACACAGCAGGGGAGGAAGACATGTGCAATCATTCCTACAGGTAGTTTTCTTAACATAGTTCTCGGTGCAATTTTGGTGTGGGACAGCTGCTGCTCACCCAGATAATGCCTGGGAGAACATCTGAGTTTTTAAGCACTGGGAAACATTATGCTGCTCTGAGAGGTGCAGCCTCAGCTTTGGAGGACAAGAGAATGTTGTTGTACAGATCTGATCCCTGCTATACCAGTAACTGCTAAACTCTATGCTATACAAACCACTTACCACATTTAGGAGCATCACTAAAATAGCTAATTAGAGCTTGTACACAGACTATAAAGGGTACCCTCTAAATTAGAGGGCATTTACAAAAGCTGTAGTTATCTTTGTGATTATTACACATGGCAACATTTTAATGGTTTGTTTGACAGATATTGTATAGTCTAAGGCCAGAAGGGACCATTAGATCATCTAAACTGACCTGCATTTTACAGGCAATTAAATTTCACACAGATACTCTATTTGAGCTTCATCAGCTTGAATTAAGGTACAGCATTTCAGTCCTCATCAGACTATAGTATATGCTACAGACAAAGTGAGAGCAGAGCCTGGAGACTGAAATAGCAGGACCTAATATGTTCAGATGATCCTAGATGGCATATCCCATGCTGCAAGGGAAATGCTCTGTCAGACTGAGCTTCAGGAAAGGATCCATATCTGCAATTCAGTTTGAACTTGAACTAAAACATACAATGTAAAGTATGCTGGCTGTCATAATTTGGTGGAGATGTCCTTAAGTATATTTTAAATATATCTATTGTTCTTTTATTCTCCATTGAGTAATAACTAAAAAAGCATTAAAAATTGTTACAACATGTACTCAAAAGAGATTATAATTTATCTACTGGCTTCTTGCTTGAAAATGCAAGTTACAATACTTTAATTTTACACAGAAGCTGGACTTATTCCATCTTTTTATTTCTTTTTTTTTCTCCGAGGAAAACAAGTTAGAGTTAGAAATAGCCTGAAACCTATTGAACCATTGTCCCTTGATGATATCTTGTTAAAGACAAGGAAATATGATATTTAGGAAACCAAGGTCTTAATCCACAAGTGTCTCTGCAACTGCTTTGCATTGGTTAATCCGGTCTTCATGGTTGATGAAGATAAGCACCATAAAAAATCTTCCCAACAAGGGAAGGATTGGGAAGCATTCAGGTTGCTGCCAGCTTCACATCCCCATAGCACATGGACCAGCTGGGACATTTAGGCTTAACAGCTGTCATTTAATAAGGCCATTTCTTCCGTAATTCTGCAATGTTCCTTATTTAACATGACATTTTTGATTATGTTTGGCTTTGTTGAAACTCTTGCCTCTGCTGTTCTTGCTCCAAAGATTTTCTGTTTCTTTTATAAATTTAAAAAATCTTTTTATAAGTGAAATACAAAAATTTTCTTCTTTTTACTACTTTCTTTTAGCTTAGGGATAGGAAACACCCCATTTTATAGGTTGCCCTCTTTTCTAAGCTACCCTGTTTTCTAAGCTGAGATTTGACTCTACAGAGACTTTTCTGTGTTAAACAAAGAAATTAATCCATCACAAATCTAGTCCAGAGGTTTACTTCTCCATTAAATCTGTTCCCCTCTTTCAGGTCTTTGTTTCTTCTCTTAATTAAGCAATTCATTTCAGACTTTGTACTGTCAAGCTTATCAAGTGAGACAAGGATTATTTTCCAAAGTCTTGCATCATTTGAGCTCTCTTAGACTCAGGTTGACTCCAGTTTGTCCCCCTGAATGTTATATGCTTTTTTTTAGATGAGTTTGGAGGATAAGTTTTGTAATTCCTTTCCACTCTCAAGCTGTCTGCATACTAGTGCTGTCTGCTCATTTTTTGTACAGTAAAGATTTCACTCAAGAGAGCTGAGAGCTGTAGTTTTCTTCCCTCTGTGGTGATGTTGTTTCTCAGGCAAAATTTTCCTCTTAGAAGCAGGAGACGTATAACTCATTAAAACCTCATTTGCTGCTTCCTGTTGACCTTACTAACTCACTTCAGCTGGCTGCAAGTAAAATGCTGTGATACATTTTCTGCTGTGATATATCCTTTCTTTGATGATAGTTCGTGGTAGTGACTGCATTTATGCAAAGCAGCCTATTTTACAGAGATGTGTTCTTGAGGTAAGAGCTGGGAAGCATCATTTACAGCACACAGTAAAAGGGTGCAGATCTTCATCTTGGTTCCTCCACTCCATCGTTATCACGCTGAAGCCTACTTGCAAAGGTAGGAGTTCAGGCAGTATGGGAATTCACCCTCCCAACACAGACATAAATATAGCTGGGACTAAGGCTGCATTCCTTCTGGCAGTGCTTTCGCCTTTCAGCACCCAACAGCCGGTCTACCTACCCTGGTTCCCCAGGCACAGAATGTCTTGTGGAGCCAGCCAGAGTAACTGGTATCTTAGTCCTTGATCATCTTCAACCACAGCATTGACAAAACTCATTACTGACAGAAGGGATGATGAGGGTAAATAAGACTCTTTTCTTCTTCTTTGCCTTCTTTCTTCTTTAAAATGATGCCACGCATGCAAATGGTGGTTATTTGTTTGTTCTGAGGTGGAAAGGTGGACTCTGAATTAGAGATCGTGACAGATTTTTATGGATGGATTTTCATAGGTTATGCAACATGAAGCAGCTCAGCTTGGTCATCTTTTTCCTCTCTTGTCTAAAAGAGATATCTTAACACTTAGGATTGCGTGTGTGTAAATTGGACAGCACACAGAGCTCGTAGGGTTGAGTGGGTGTTACTGTCCATCTCTCTAGAGTACAAACTTCTTGAAAAGCTCCTGTGTTTGTGCCATTTAAGGATGAAACTTGGCAATTTTTTCATTTGGTTGTAGTGTTTGGTAGCAGAAATAAAAAAGACTTAAGATAAGGACTAGAGATAGGTGAGCAGAAGTCTCCTGTGGCAGCAGAACTCGCCCATGTATGCAGCCAAGGCTTTGACTCCCAGGAAGGCAGTCTGAAATCCCTGAGAGAAACAGTTATTTCACTGATGGTTATATCTTGAACAACCCTTTAATATTTTATGATTATACTGGGTCTGAAGAGAGATTCACTTTCACTGGTGCTCAGAAAGAGTTGCCAGATGGACTTTAACCATGTGGGTATGTCTTGGGGTGACTTTATGATGTGTGTCCCCTATTGCTGTTGTATGCCCAGAAATGAATTCTGTGCCTTTCTGTGACTTTAAAACTGGGTGCGAGAGAAAGAAAAAAAAAGCCAGATGAACTTTTCAAAGCTGTTTGTGTTCAAGGACACGGAGATAGCTGCTGCTGCTGCTGGGGAGCGGAGAAAGCACCCCTTTTCTGCTTTTCAGCCAGCTTTGGGCTCGGTTTTCTCAAGAGAGAGACAGAGACTTAAAATTCTTTGCTGTTTAGCCAGCTCGCTAGCTGAGGCAAGACCTTTCCTTGAACTGTTCTGCTCCAGTCGGGATCACCAGCACTGGGAGGCCCACGCCAGGGCGTGGAGAGGCCACACCCCAGCTCTGGAGAGAGAACAGCCACACCTACAGAAGGACCTAGAATTTTACCAAGTTGTCTCCACAGTGAGAGGTTTTATTATTTAGCATTATTCTTTTCCAGTGTGCACTGTGTCTGTTAAATAAATAGTTTTTTTCTTTCACTCTCCTCTGAGGAAAAAAAATTTTTTTCTCAAACCTGATGGGGGAGGGGTGGTTGTAGCCTGCCTTCTATCAGAGGATGTTTTCCTCCAAATTTGTCTCAAACTGGCACAGGATAGAAAGCTCTGAATCCTTTAGTTTAGGTCAGTCACTCAGCATGAACTGAAAAGGTGCTAACAGTGGTAGTTTCTTGCATTAGCTTAATAAATCTGGTTCACTTGACATCACAGCACTCTGTATTTGACTGTTATATTGAATTACTGTTTTATTGCATGGGGTAATACTGGTTGCATCTCCAGAGCCCAAAAGCTCTACACAACCTGTTAGAATCTTACAGCTCATGTAGTCAAGTCTAGCAAGAGCAGTTGGATGGTGAATTGTATCCTCAATATTTGGTACAGCAAATTGGGCAACATCTGAAAAGCTGAATAAAAGTAAAGGGGAAAAGGAAAAGGGAAATTTTAAGAATATATCCTGGCCTGAAAAAGCAAATTTCACTGTTACAGATCCTCACAACTCTCATGACCCTGGGAAAAAGTCAAAAGCTCTGAGATTATATAACTTTATCTGATAAGAGACCTCTTGTCAAACTCAAGCCAGAGAAACGTGATCTGAGACCATCACCACCTGTCTTGACTTCATGAAGTCCTGGATATGAGATTGGGACTTATGTTACCACTTTCTCCCTTCTGCTTTCCTATATGATTTCTTCTTTCCCTATCTTTTATCTAGTTAAAGCTGCAACTTGTTCAACACAGCCATGAGCCTAGGATCAGAGATGCTGATAAAACTCTGGCCTGCTTGACTTGGGCATGCCAGGTTATACGTCAGGTTCTGAGGCTGCTGATAAGATGATGCTGCCACCAGACTTTTCTGCAGCAATGAGGTAATCCACACAATAGCAGAGACGCTAACTTTGCTGTGCTGTTATTTCTTTCCTTCTCTCCCTTCTCCTCTCCCTCCCTTCCCTGTTTTCTTCCTCCCTTCTCCTTTCTAATTTTTTGCATGTTTGTTTCATCTTATTGGAAGCAGCCCTGATTTTGAAATAGCAGCAATTTCCACAGCACATCCAGATTACTAAAGTTTCCCTGAACACAGGGTGGCTAAAGATCATTTCAGCCTACAGAGACTGTCCCTCAACAGCTTTCTGTCCTTGTAGAGGAAGGGAAAAGATGTTTAAAATCCAGTTAAAATAAATTATTTTATAATTTACATTTTAAATGCTTTAACTTTGCTATTTTCCTTTGTATTAATAAAAAAGGTTTGTTGTCCCCATTAGACAAGGCATGCTGAACTTGCAACCCAACACCACTCTGCTTACAGTTGCATGGTGACAGAAAATTTACGTATCTATGGGTTACAGTCACTTAACCCATAAAAACCTGTGTTGCATCTCACATTTTCTTGCTCCACTGGGATGAGCAAAGAGGTTTCTGCTCTCTCAGTCTTCCTCCACTTCTGACAAACCACAGTGCCAACATAATAGGACTGCTTTAATCTCTACGAGTTTGTGGCTGGGAGACAGGAAACAGTCAGGAGCCAGAAGGAAGACTGAGCTCTGGAATATCTGTATGCAGACTGTTCCTCCTGTGACCTTGAACAGTGATACTGCTGAGAGGTGCCCTCTGCTCCTGGCTGGAAGCATGTGATATGGAAACAGCAGCCACTGCCGCTTCCATTTCACAAGAACTGAGAGGTGAGAAAGGTAATTTACAGGAGATTTTTTCTTTTCCTGCTCTTTAGCTGGAGAGTCTCATGATTCTGTCATACAACCTGGCTGTGGGCCTGCATCTAACAAGGCTGCAGACCTAGAGCAGCTCCTGGAACAACACTTGTCTTAAAGTGAGACACTGGAGACCAGCAATATTTGAATTATTTGCATAAAGTCCTTCTACTATAAAGCAAGTAAAATTACTCTGCATTATATGAAACAATTCAGAGCATAATAGGGAAGTAAATGCAACTGCTAGACTGAAATTCCTGAAGGAAGTTCCAGCCATTTGCCCTGCACCTTGGTTGCTCCCCAAAAGTGTGTACCCCTTTCTGGTAAGCTCTTCAGTACTATTCTGTCTCATGACTCTTCTGGAAGCATCTAGCATACTCAAATTTCCCAGAGCAGGGTTTGGCCAACACTGAGGGCTTTTTGGAAATCCCACTATCCCTCATTTAGGATGCTGAGAACATGTGAAACAGAATTTACACTAAGCAAAAGCATTTAGTCAAGAAAGAGTCACTGATGTGAGCAGAGAAAAATGAGACACAGAGGATATTACATGACTGTCAGAGCAGACTGCTTCCATGAGTCAGTCTAATAACCTGCCCCCACATCTGTAGCTCTTTCAGATTTATTCGTTTTACTCTTACAGGCTCTCACCAAACAATTCATTTTTTAATGAATTTCTAGTGTACAAATACCAATAGCCACTTTATCATGATGAAAAGGGGGAAAGGTAAAAATGAGATTTGAAGTCCTTTTGTTTTTCAGAGGTAAACATTTCTGTCTTTCACAGAAATATAAGATGGTGATATAAAAAATGATATAAAAATATATTCATACTATCTCTCACTGGATATAATATATATCCAGTAATGTTTTACTGGACCTTTAAAAATTGATAACTTTTTTATATTAAGACACCATCAGTTAAGGATGTAAATATTTAGTGGATATTTTTGTAAAGGCCCAGAAAAAACTGAGGCATTTGTAGCCATTCCCCTCTTACACAGACCTCCTCTGCTGAGCTTTAGCCTTGTTTCTTTTATTTGTGATAATACTCCTGTGATTATGGTGGATTTCCTGCTCAGGCAAAACCAAATGTGGAGGGTTGCTTAGATGTATCTTTCAGGGAAAGCCACAGGACAATGTCAAGTTTTTATGGTTATTTGGATAAAGCTCTAGGCTGAATTCATGTTGAAACATTGAAGAGCATCAGAACCATGGCAGCCCAGTATATGGCAGTATATGCATGGTATTTTTTAAGAAGTTAGAATCCTTGTTGGTTTGAACAACCTGAGGAGCCTGGCAGATGTGTCATGTGAAAGGCTAATGAGAGGAAAATGTGTGAAATTTGGTTTATAACTAGATAACCAAACAGGAGATCAGGCTTCTTAATCTAAGCACCATCTTATTAGATGCTAAAAATAACTCCTCAGAAGTTCATCTCTTACAACTTTAAGTGCTGGGAGTAGCTATGTATTTTAGAAAAGCACAGGATTTTCACTCCTTTGGTGTTCAAGGCATGTACCCCACCTGTATTGATGCTTTTTGGGACTACCTAAAACAGAGGCCAGACAAAATTAAGATAATAAAAAGCGGTTAAATTTATTGAAGGGCCTTCAGGTACATTTAGGGCCAATGAAGCCCACCCAGGGGCTACACCCAAAAATGGATGATGGGTCACAGGTTTTCATACTTTTGTAAGTTTGGTCCATTTGAATATTGGGGGTTAATCTTCCAATTACAGCTTCAGGTAATGAAGTAATTTAGCCCCAGTTTGCTTCCCCCCCAACTCACCTTTGTTTACATTTCTTGGGGCCTGAGACAGTAAGGTGTCCTTGATACCCAGGCCTAGAGAGGAATTGTTTTGTCTGAGCAAAATGGGAGAACAGTAGCTAACACTCTATATGGAGTTTAGAGTTATACACTAAAGGATTGCAGGGTCAAAAATACATGAAAAATATAAAAGCTAAAATCCTAAGGCATCAGTATCACTCATTATACTGCCATGAAATACCACCTGATTTCTTGATAGTCCTTCAGTATTCCTGAGAGTCACTCTGCAGAGCAGCTTTAGTAGCAGCCACAACTCCACCAAATAAAATCTTGTTTATTCCTTGTTCAGAGTTGATAACACTCCTAACTAGCATTAAGAATTCTCATATTGTTACACAAAGAGTTAAGCTATAATTGGCCTATGAAAATAATATGAACTAATATATGAGACCCAAGGGTGTTCACCCAAGAGTTCTGAGGGATCCTGTGTATGCAACTGCCAAGTAACCATGACCTGCTAATAGTTTAAGTCATCTAAGGTACCTGAGAAATGTCAATTATCAAACATGACACCCAAATTGTGGCGAGATATAGGAAACAACAGTAAGTTTGACTACTATATTGAGCAAACTCATGCAAACTATGATAAAGAACAGGATTAAGACATGAGTTGGTGAAAATGATACAATGGGGAAAAAGAGCATTTTCTTGCAACAGTCATGCCTCACATGTCTGTAATGCTCTTTGAAAGTCAGTGAACACATTGATAACAGCGAACTCTTTGATACATTGTGCACAGCATTTCCAAAAGAGTTTCAGTAGATCTGTTACAAAACACTTACAGAAAATAAGCTGCCAGAGTATAAGTAGAAAGTTCCATAATGGATTAACATTGATGAAAAAATAGAGAAGGCTACATAGGAACGGTCAGACATTTTAAAATGGAGGTAGGATGACTTTGCTGGTCAGCATTCGTCAGTGGTCTGGAAAGGGAGTGGACAGGGAGGTTTCCTGATCTTAGAGAATTCCTATAGTAAACCGGAGTAACCAAAGAGTGCTGCAGGAACTTCTCTCAGTACAGGCTGCTGGGGTGAGCTGAGATCTGGTGCTGTTCAGTGTTGATGAACACAAATTAGTGACAATGGCAGAAATAGTCCCTGCTATACCTACACACAGCAGAGAGCTCAAAGGAAATTATTACCACTCAGCAAGTCACCACTACAGACAGTATTGTGAAAACTGTATGGATGAACTTGTTATTCAATGTCAGTCAAAAGACAAATGCAATTATATAATTAGATTGGAGAACAAAATAAAAAAGCATCATTACAGTAGCAGCGAAAGTACAAATCCATAACTCCTGCTACTGCTTGAGTATTGCATGTATCTGTCACCACTCTTTAGAAGAAAGTTTTAGAACTAGAAAATCTTCATAGAAGTACGGGTTCATGAAGGACAGACGTGTCTCATTCCCCTGTGAGAGAAGATTAGATAGGTTTAGAATTCTTGAGCTTGTGAAAAAAAGACACTGAATGAAGGGGGTATGACAGAAAAGAATAAAATCAAACAAGTATGAAAAGGGTTGAATGCAGAACAATGCTGTCACATGCTCACAGTCTGGGCTGACAGCACACAAGCTAGGTTTTATATGGAAGACTGACAGACAAGTTAGCATGCTTTTAGAAAAACATGATAAATCCCATTTAAGATGATAAATCCATCTTGTGTCCCCTATCATTTTTTTGCAGACAGCAGCCTTACTCTGGGATTGCATTATGGTGTCTGTATTTATACTTTTTCTGCCTATTCACGCAGCCTCCCTTCTCTGCTTTTTGTAGCAATGCAACAACTTTGAGTGCCTTCAATTCCCTCAAGCTACAGAGATGATTTAACTCAGGCCTCTCATTTGCTGGGTAAGTCTAGGAAGATCCCAGAACTCCCAGGTTTCCAAAAGAAGTGGTCCCATATGTGTTGTGAGGGCTTGACGCAGCACCCTCCAGGACTGAGACAGAAAGGCGTCTTGTGTCCATAGCCATGTTGTTGTAGGTGTGGAGTAAACACTCAGAGCAGAAGGTCTGAAAAGCAGAATTCTGGAGATTATGTAAAGGAAAAAGTATACTTGAGGCTTTAGGCGTTTACAGGGTTACACAGACAATATTCACATTTGACAAAAACATCTTAGGTAATTCGGTATCTTTTTACTTGGATTTAATCCTTTGCTTTGTCTTGTGACTTCTTAAATTTCAAATATTTAGAAAGCAAGAATGTCAGAACCTTATTTTTTCTCTCTCTTGCATATTGCTCCTTTTCTTTTTTCCTGGGCACTACCCAGTCTTCCTTACAGTAAATACTAAATACAGCCAGTTCCTCTGCCAGCAGCACCACTGCTTTCAGCAGGAGCTCTGTCACTGCTTCTCTGTTTGTTCCTTCCTCTTATTCCTCAGAAGGCTGGGGGAAACCCATTTGGGGCATAGTTCACACTGTAGCGGAGGTCTCAATAAAGCAAAGAGAATGGAGTTCCTGTACATTAAGTGCCTGTATCTTTGGAAGAGACTGTTGCCTTGAGCAGAAGACAAGCCAGTAACCATGTGTTTATTTCCATACAAACATCTGTTATGCAGAGAAATTGTTGCTGGCCTACAAACCCTGTTTTTCTACCATCCTTTTCATTGCTGAATTGGCCAACTGTAAAAGATGGGGTTATTAAATAATTGATGTTAGTTCATACTTTGCCACAGAATAATGTTAGAACTGAAAACAAATTAAAAAGTATATGTCCTACAGACATAGGATGCGCATCATCTGTCTGAGGGTAAGGAGAGAAATCTGTATTAGATGCATTTTGAGCAGCAGGACAGGACATGCAGATCAGTACAATGACATTCATGTATCAGCAGTCTTTACTTGCATGGAAACCACCTGTTATGATTTTGAGGGCAGTTCTGGCATTCCCCGTAGCCTGATGAGTGTGAAGGAGCCTCTGCTGGCATGTGCTATCCAAGGAACCTGTGCAGGAGGAGCAGACTTGCAGAGGGACTCGCACAGTTTGAGGGAATGCTGGCCCATGATGGGATCCTGGGGACATGAGTAAAGATTTCTGCTCTTCTCTGGAACACCATGTCCTGGAAACTCAGGTGTTTCTGCTGGGTTTCCTGAAATCACTCTTATCAGACCTTAAAGGAACAGGCAAAGGCACACAAACGTTACTGTATTTAAAACTAGATGATTACAGTTTTGCTTCTAGGTGACTTGCAGACAGCATACTGTCTAAGTATCTGTCAGGGCATTTTAAACAGTTCCCCACAGCTGAATACAGTCATTGACAAGTCCTGTCCTCAGGCTTGCTAACAAAAACATGGGAATTTATTTGAGGTGAAATCTTCTTAATTTCCCAAATTCAGATGTATTTTCCTGTTAAGGTAGCTCTGGCAGCAATGTCAGTTTAAGAACTTCTGCCCACGTCTTCTCCCAGACAGTCTGCTCACACTTGTTCCTCCATAGCAGCATGGTATCCCTAACCAGCATTATTGCTTTTAAGACTGGGCCAAACCAGTTGAAAAATTTAACTGCCTAACTTAACAAGAAAAACTCAGGTGAAAAAGGCAAGAATAAGGCCAGGGACAGAAAAAAATCCCATTCTTTAGCCAGTGTGGGCACCAGCACTACTGTTTCATAAATCTATGGTTTCAGGTAGCTTATGAGTATAAAACCATAAATGGGACTTGGTAATCTTCTATCCTAAAAATGTACTTAAAAAGCTGCTTCCTGTGTCATGTGAAGTTTTGGTTGACTCAGCTTCTTTTTAGTAATATAATATTGCTTTTGCAGTGTCCTACCGGGCAATGCCAGTCTTAATGTTTTGTCAGCAGTACACAGATTATTTACATTAGGCAATGGTATAACTTCCTATCAGACAAACAGGAGAGACTAAGCCATCCCACCTTTGAGAACACATGCTGTGGGAGTACAGCCCCTTTTGAGAACTCTTTCTCTACTTGTATTGGGTTTGTATGGCATGGCCAAGCTTTGGTAGCAAGTGGCTACAGGGGTGGCTTATTGAGGAGCTCCTGGAAGCTTCCTCCATGTCCAGCGGAGCCAATTCCTGGTAGCTCCAAAGATGGATGTGCCACTGGTCAAGGCTGGGCCAACTAGAAATGGTGGTAATGCCTCTGTGATAACAGATTGAAGAAAGGAAAAAAAAAGTTATTGCGCAGTTGTAGTTGTGGCCAGAGAAGAGAGGAGTGGGAACATGTGAGAGGAACAGCCCTGACCCCAAGGTCAGTGGAGAAGAAGGGGCAGGAGGTGCCCCAGGTGCCAGAGCTGGAATTCCGCTGCAGCCCATGGTGCAGACCATGGTGAGGCAGCTGTGCCCCTGCAGCCCATGGAGATCCACAGGGATCCACCCCTGTGCAGAAATCCACCCCCAGCCCGTGGGGGAGACCCACACTGGAGCAGGCGGAGGCCTGAGAGGAGGCTGTGACCCCATGGGAGGCCCGTGGAGAAGGCAGCACCTGTCCTTGTAGGACTGCAGCCCATGGAAGAGCGACCTGCACTGCAGCAGTTTGCAGAAAGCTGTTGCCTGTGAGATCGACTCGTGTTGGAAGAGTTGCAAAGAACTGTTTCCCAATGGAGGGCCCCCAAGGTGGAGCAGGGGAAAGACTCCTCTCCCTGAGCAGTGAGAGAAACAATGGGTGATGAACCGACCATAAGTCCCATTCCCTGTCTCCCTGCACCACTGGGGGAGGAGGTAGAGCTGGGAAGGAGGGAGGGGTGAGGGGAAGTTGTTTTGAAGATTTTGTTTTACTTCTCATTATCTTGCTCTGATTTTCTTAGTAATAAATTCAATTAATATCTCTAATCCTAGTCTGTTTTGCCTGTGACGGTACTTGATGAGTGATCTCTCCCGATCCTTATCTCAATTCATGAACCCTTCATTATATTTTCTCTCCCCTGTCCAGCTGTGAAAGGGAGTGACAGTGGAGTTTCGGTGGGTGCCTGGCATCCAGCCAGCATCAACCCACTACACTACTCCGATGTACAAATGAAGAAAATAAATGAGAGCCACTACTAACTCCTGAAACAGACAGTCTATTTTACACATTATGAAAAATGAGCTGGTGTAGTGGCACTTCTGTTTTGGTTGACTCCCCCATCCTGGCTTCCTTCAGCTCTGTTTTCTCTCCAGCATTGCCCTTGGTTCAGGCAATATTAGGAGCAGCTGGGGAAGTTTAATTTCAATCGCACAAGAAAGTGCCTGATAGATTTTTGAGACAGTTGATGAAGATCCTGTGCTACTTGCACAGCATTTTTTAAACTAACCAAAGAGCTGCTCTTTACAAAGTCAAAATTAATGTTCACATCTCTTGAAGAAATCTGCAGTTCATTTCTTATCTGCTGAACTAAGAGCTGACATCAGAGCTTTTAAAAAGGGAAGTGATATTATAATAGGGAGAGAAAGAAGATTCCTGAAAGTTGCAGAAGCTTCAGCAGGATTTTACCTTAACTCTCTCTGGGCTGCAGCCTATGCCCATTTTGACTACTTAGAGATGACACATGATGATGAGAGTGTTGCAGGAAAGTGGTAAATATAGATTTTTTTGACAGCATGTAATAGAGAGGCTTCTGCACCACTGCTTTGAAACAATTGTGAACATTGTCCACGTGCATCAAATGTAAAACACAGTTGTTGCCAATAGCAGCAAATTTGAAATAAGCCTGTTTTTGGAGTCAGTAAAACACTGTTTCAACAAAAGGGAAAATGTATTTGTGCTGCAGTGGCTATGAAAGAGCTGTGATAATCCATAATAACCTCATTCTCCATTACCCATAGAATTAAATTACAGTGATCAACCCAAAATAACGTATTTGTCTTAAACAGAGAGAGCTAATCCCAACTGTGAAATTTTGTTTGATCCAAAGAACAATTGTGTTGATCCAAACATCAAAGAACAATTGTGTTGATCCATATTAGCTCAGCAGGTCACCTGATGCTACCAATTTGGCACCGGTATGGTGACATCACAGAAAACATACTTAAGCACACAAAAAAGGGCAAACTTCTCTGGTTTATCTGAAGCAAAACTGTATGTTGTGAAAGTTCAAGGGGAGCTTTGCTTTCTCCAGCGTGCAGAGATAATGGGTCCCATGTGGACTGTAGTTTGGAAACAATATAGGCAGATGATTGCTAGTTGTCCATAATAATTCAGGTCTGGGATTCATTAAAG
The DNA here is from genome assembly GCA_013399195.1 of Dicrurus megarhynchus. Classification (NCBI taxonomy): domain Eukaryota; kingdom Metazoa; phylum Chordata; class Aves; order Passeriformes; family Dicruridae; genus Dicrurus; species Dicrurus megarhynchus. The sequence continues at coordinate 43,368 of VXAD01002624.1, read as the reverse complement.
CAATTTAAGCTTAAGTAGTATTTTAAAAAATTTTATAATCCTACTGAGAGAAACCCCAAAATGAGTCTGAGCTGTTTGTTAAAATTGTAATGCTGTAAGTAGTTTTAAAATATTCTGCTAGATTTATGTGGTCAGAGTGTGCTCTCAGGAATACAATAGTTAAACCTGGAAGAAGAATAGAAAATGATTTATATGTCTTGCATTTTAGGACTTGATTCATTTTTTTCTATTCAGAATTTGCTGTTTCTAAATTCTCAAAGTGGCCAAACAGCTCACCTATAGAATGAAAGGCTCATCCATCTGACTTGCAGTAGGAGTTTAGACCTGCTGGATCCAGCTACATTGATACCCCTAAACATGTCAGGCACAATTCTGGCCTCAGGCTCATCTTGGACAGTGCCCAGATATCATCTGGAGGCCTGGCCTGGGCTCAGACTGTGCCAGAAAGAGTGGCAACAGCTTGTACTGTTGTATGCCATGCTTGTGACTTTGCCTTGGCCTTGTTGAAGTCTTTGATTATTGTCCTGGGGTTCAAGTGTGCTGCCTCCTACATATATTGAGCCATTTCAGGGAATGGAAAATAGTTCTCCCTCTCCAACCATTTAGCTCTCCATTCAGCTTAGCCAGCTTTCATGGATGCTCCTCTGCTACACTTTGAGTAACATAAAGGACAGATGATGGGAAGTTGGGACATTTGATAGGGAATACTGGAACCAAACTTTATAGATTTGCATCACCAGCAGTATTCCTAGGGGCAAAGTGCCTTGTCATTATCCACCTGCCTCAAAATCACTCCTTGCTCCAGTCAAGTTCAGTATCTTTTTACATTTTACACCACTCAAAATATACAACACTCATTTATGTTTAAAAATGACATGGATAAAGAAACAGAAGAAAAACCCATCTTAATCTACTTATAGTAAGACTTAATTAGAATGGTGCCTCTCTCTTTTCCTTATTTAGCTGACCTGTTGTAGGCTCTCTCTGAGATAGCTGTCAGAAGCTCCTTTTTTCTTGTACTTGCCTCTTGTTTCAAATTGCATTCCTAAGCAAGGACTCTGTACTAGCTGAGCCTGTTAGCTAATGTTCCCCTTGAAGTCTTCGATCAGTTCTGGACAGATATCATCTTTCTTCCAGAAGCCAATTTTACTTCTTCTTTACTTGGTGATAATCTGGAGTTTCTTTTGAAGTAGAATAAATATTTTTCCTCTTTCTTGAGATGAAAATATCTCTTTGCTAAATCAGATATCATCTTCTTTTTTGGCCTTGCTAATTATTAACTTTTTACATCAGCATTGGATAAAAGTATTCTGAGTTATTTGGTTGTGACCCTCTATGCATGAAACTGTTTTCTCTGTTGAATGCTATATTACATTAATAATTACAATTACTGATGCAAACAATACAGTTGTCTAAATTCATATAGGCCATAACTGCATCCTTATTGAGATGAAGGTCTTTGGGGTCATAAAAAGTCTGAGCAGAGTAACACCCAGGGCCACTTGAGTGATTCTGGTGTGGTCACTGAAGCGAACAAGCACAGCCGGGCTTTCATGAACTGCTATGTCCTCAGGATTTTTAACTGATGTTTCTGACTTTGTCGTAGTAGAATGGCTAGACAATCACCCCTGATGAAGTTCAGGTTGTGAAAAAAGTGGTTTTCCATAATCTCCAATCCCGTTTTACTTTGTACAAAATATATAGAATTATCTCAGATTCAAGGTGATACCTGTGAATTTACACACCTCTGTGTATTCAGTCTTCTTTCTTTCACAGTCATACACACACATGAATTTTATTAGAAGTCTGGTGAAACCTCAGGGGGACTATTACATACCTTATATTCTTTAAAAGAAAGCTTAGGGTTAAAGCCTAGTATGGATGAACTTGTGAAAATGTGCTGGTATTTCACTCACTCTTTTGAATAACACAAGAAATCAACATTTTTTTTTTCCTGGATGAACCTTCATCAGTCTGAACTCATTCTTTTGCAGGACTCTCTAGTCTCAAGGTGTGAAATCCATCGGCAGAAAGTGAGTAACAGTACGGGTGTTTCACGAGAGTTTCATTTCTGCCTGTTAAACAAATGCATTTGCGTGAGTCCAGCTCCTGACAAGACAATTCCCTGTCCTCATAAGCAGACATGCTGAGTCTCCAAATTGGTTTTGTAAGTCTGATAACATTTATCCTTCTCTGGAAACTGAAACACAGGATGATAAAACTGATAGTAATTATGTAAGTTTGAAGGAAGACAAAAATTCCCAGATAATACTGCTTTTCTTATACTAAAGTTTCTGTTCTGGCTAAGAACAGAACCAAAAATGTATCCCCCTCCCCAAAATGAACTTAATAGATGTCTTTTCAGAATTTAAAAATAAACATTAAAAAGCAAGAAATTTTTACTTTTATTAAAAGAAAGTCATTGCTATTTATGAGGGTAAGGAAGACAGCTTATTTTTTTTTTGTGGAGTAATGTGTATTTGGCAGGCTATAAACAAAATTGGTCAACAGTGATTTTTTTTGATATTGAGTCCTATGCTGAGCACCAAGCACTGGAGGAGGATTAGCAGTTAGTTGTGTGAGGTACTGTCTCTGAGCTGCTGTAGAGGAACTACCATTGGGATCCTCTCCAGAGAGCAGATTAGCACAACTGTTGAACATAACTCCTCGAACGTGATCTGGTTGTAAAGAAATATGTTGCTGTCTTGGAAGAGGGACTAATTAGATTTCAGCCTTCCTCTACTATGCTCATCAATTCTTTGCCTTTCTTACTTTCTCAGCAATCAGGGGCTTAATGCATTGTCTTCATAGTTTCATATTTTCCCATGTCATTATTGGCCCAGAGGAACAGCTTAATGTATTGAACAGTGTAAGGGGCCTGCAGGCAGAAGAGAAAATAGAACACACACAGTCACAACTTAGGCACTGCCTTGCTGTATTTTTAGATGTTGCAAGAATGCATAATAAACACACTACCTGGCAGAAAGTGCAAATCCTGTGTATGCATCTTAAATTTGATTCCTCAGGTAAGAGCATCAGAAAGCATTTCCTGCAGTCTAGATCCCTCTCCTGATTATTGGTGCCTGCAGCCTTTCCTTCCAGGCATGAGCAAGTGAAAAGAGAATGTAACTAGTGGTTAGAGCACTCAGCTGGGAAATAGAAAAAAAAAGCATATTTGAAGGATTTGGTTTTTTTAGGGATCCCAGGTCTGCAGGCATCCCCTGGAACTGCCTGCTAAATCAAAGCAGCAAAAGTAAGTGCTGTCTATGCTCTGGGCCTAAGCAATCTCAGCTGTTCCCATACTGGGATACTTCTGTGCGTGCTTGACAGCAGGACTTTCTGGTACTCAGGAAATTTTAGCGTCACAAAATGTGTAAGCAACAGAAAGTATCCAGGAGTGCAAACTCAGTCCTACATATGTGCCACCCCTGTTGGATCTAGTCCTGGTGCCAAGAGTGATGTAGTACTGGACTAGCCCAGGGAATAGACTTTGTTAGGAAATCAGAAAAATCTAATGTGGAAATGGACTTTAGAGAACAGCCTAACACACACAGTGACCTCATCTGTTTTGGGATGAAGAAGCTCATAGACTATTAGACAGCGCTTAAGCTGCATGGCTTGTGGTCCACGTTAACAGCACATTTAGAACAATTACTTACTCTTTCCTTTCCACATGTGAAGCATTGTAAGAAGACCTGCCTGAAGTTTTCTTCACATGCAACGGTACTTTCAAAATCAGAGACTAATATTCCCCTGGCTTTTACCTCTTTTTTCATCTGGCATTACATGGAGCAGGTCTTCCTCTCGGGGCAAGAGCCTCCCACAAAGGCAGGAAATTTCTCAATGACAGCAAATGTAGCTTTCCCGCTCCACTTGGGGTATTAAGGAGGTATTGGACATAAGCCTAGATCCATCACTTTCTTCTTGACAGCTTTAAGCCAGTGAATCAGTCTTTCTGTCACTCAGGAGGAGAATTATAGAGTATTGGTATCTTGGGCCTCACCCTCATGCTCATTACCTAGATTCACTGCAATTGAAGATTATCAGGTTTATCACTGAGCCTAAGCCCTTACTCCTTCAAAAATTTTTATCTTCAAAACAAGGAACTTTTATAGAGGAACAGTGAGACTAATTTCCTCTGAATTTGGGATTTAGTTGCAGTTCAACTATTTGTTATACTTACTTTCAGCACTTGTTTTGAGTTTTCTCCAAAATGTCTGCTTTTATGAGTGGCAACACTGTCCTGAACCCTTGTTTCTAACATTATAGCTGACCTCCATCATTGGGTATTTGCAAACATATCTATCAAAATTTAATGGGAAAAAGGCAATAAATTGTTGGTAAATTATATTTTGGAGAGAACAGCCAAACGTCAGATAGATTTGGGTGTAATATATGACTTTCTGTCAGGGAAGGGTTGGATTTTCTCCTAAAACATTTAACAATGTAGTATCTTCCAAGTAAATTACACAGTGAGTGAACCAAAGAGCAGTCAAACATATGAAAGTGCTTAACCCATCACCCATGTGGCATGACAGATGCAGAACATTTCAACGCTTATTTTTAAGGGATTTACTTTACCACGCTGTGGTAGTAAAGTGGTTTTCCTGCCCTGCTCAGCTTTTCTTTCTTTCCATAGTATATTCAAAGGAGATACCCCACACATTGAAAATACAGAATAAAGTTTTTTTTTTTTTTTTTAGTGAG
>VXAD01002624.1:0-38557 GCA_013399195.1 Dicrurus megarhynchus | reverse complement strand
TTTTTTTTTTTTTTTTAGTGAGATTAATTTTATTGTATGTACATTTCCTTTTTCCTTATATCAATTCCTCTATATTTTTTAATGCTTGCTTCATTTTGGTTTGGTTTTTTTGTTTTGTTTCACATCTCTGACTTATGTATGGTCCCTTTCTCCTTCTCCCTTGTCTCTTCCATTTTCTCTCCCTCTGCCTCTCCCTATACTCTCCCCTCTACGTCCTTATGGCTGTATTAAAATTAGCATCAAACAATTGAGTTCTCCCAACTTAATTCTCCCTGCTCTTTGTTCACAGTTCACTCCTCTACACAGGAATTTTATATTCCCTTAAAAGAGAATAAGCAATAAAGCTCTTTGTCTTCCTATCCTCTATTTTTCTAGGGCATGGAGGTGAAGGCTAGGGGAGATATTATGAGAGTCTCTTCCTCATAACCTACAGAAAAGAAAGGACCAAGTGGTTTTTAGGGCATCATTGAAGGCAAAGTGGGTATATACCTCATCAGGAACAGTTGTCCCAGAAAAGTGCCTGGCACAAACCTCCAGCCACTGGATTTCTTGCCATTGAATCTGCTTGTTTGATGCCCTCAGTGAGCTGTTGGGTAAAAGAAAGGTAGAAGGCATGGATGGGAAAAAACCCCACCTGTGTTGCAGTGCCTCTGAAGGCAGGCACAGGGAGAGGGACAACTAACAGGCACGCCTGGTTATCCTGGTCCTGCTTGCCTCTCTGAAGTCTAGGAGTCTTTCTGTCCATAAAGTTGACATTGGATGTCCTTGACATTGTGTTCAGCCCAAGCCAGGAGAAGCCTGTGGACCTTCTGTGGGGATCCTTTCCTGCCAGGTCTCTCTGAGGTCCTTTTACTTATTATTGAAGGTTGGCAAACGTTTCCCTTTTTTCAAAGGGACCAGTTAGTTTTTCAAAATATTTTGTTCTGCTTTTCTACACTTGAAGGAGCATCTGTTTTCCTGGGTTTTAACAAAACTAACCGTGCAAAGGAAATCAGGTTGAATTATAGATACAGTTGGTAGAAATAGGCAATTTAATAGGAAAATAAATAATTTCATCTATAAAAGAGCTGTAAAAAGAAAGATAAAGACCTTATTCAAACACAAGCTTCACAAATAATAGGAATGGGGTTTCAAAAGATAACTGGCAAAGGAAATTGCTTTTTCATGCAATAATAGACATTCCCTTTCCTTTCCCCCCAGTTTTCCAAAGCAAGAAAACTTATATCTATCCAGTTAAAATTTAGAAAAATTAGAATGCTGCAGGTTCCTGGATATGCTGGTCTGTGAGAATAGCTGCAGAGGACATGGCACATTGCATGTTTTAAAGACAAGAGGTTTTACGAGTGTAGTAGAATAAATATTGTGGTGGTGACCTGACTGTATAAAATAATCTTCTGATATGATTTCCCAGAAGAGGTGTTCCTCAGTTATTCTGATATAGAATTTTTTCAATTTGGAAAACTCTTCTCAGACTCTTGCAGCTCTGTAAAACTCAGCTCTTGAAGAAACACTGCAGAGGAGCTGCAAAGCCCTGATGAAGCTGATAGTTCGTACACTAAAACTGTGTATAATCATAATCCTTTCCAGTGATCTTCATGCAGAGGCATCAATTCAATTTGGTTTTTAACATGAACTTGACCTTCTCTTCAAATTAATTAGCATAAATCCTCACAATTCATAAAAGTTGAAGTCTCCATCTGAAGCCTGCATAACAAAGACTCTGATACACTGACATTAGGGACCTAACTTTTCCCACAGTTGCTCCTGGAGAAATAGTTGTCTAACTTAAAGGCTTTCTGCTAATTAATTCCTCTGCTTGACATTCTGGAGGACAAAAAGCCCTGTCCTAATGAGCCATTTGTAGAAAGTTGTGTCTCTCCAAAATATCCCAGGATTTTTTATTACAGCTAAAACGTGTGGCACAGCTCCTCTGCAATTTGGACCTGAGGTTCTGTTCTCTTGTTCTCTTTTATCAGACAAAGAATGTCCTGTGGTGTCTCAGCAGACCCATGGAGAAGCAGTGCTCTTTCGTTAAAGTGCCAGCTAATTTGTCCTGGAGGTTGGCTCCTCAAACTGCTTGCCCTTAGTCCATATCAGTGGACTATCAATGTCTCTATATTTTTTCATACCAACACCATGTCTCGGTAAAAAATCAGCCTAGACATTTCACCACACGACTCTGTCTTCAGCCCTATCCTCTTTCCTTAAGAAATCTTCTGCCTCCTTTAATGCCCTAGAGAAAGGATGGGCTTGCAATATATCCACAATTGTATTACATGTTCTTTATGGCAAACCAAGAATATTTCTCTGCCCATAAAAAAAAACCCCAGAACCCCCAAAGTGAATCTTTGCTTCATTTGTGGGTAACTAAATAAAGAAAAAATTATTACTTCAAAACTAGTAAAAGAAAAATAATACTTTCAAAATTCTCCCAGGACCTTCCTGTTTCAATGAGCTCTCCAGCTATTGCAAAGACATAAGCTGAGCCTGAGATTTATCAGAGCAGGTAGAGTGCAGCATGGGCATTTCACTCACAGTTATGAAGCGCGTAGCATTTTACCCAAGGACATTAGACTTTCAATTCACTTCAATTTCCTCTTTCATTGTGAGATTTTGTTTTAATATATTGTCTTTTGTTTCCAGTGGTCAGAACTCCCACTTCTTTCTCAGAATAACATTCTGAGGTTTTCTTTGGGCTGAATTGTAGCCAATCATTTACATCACTGTAAATGGAGATCTTTACACTTCCTAGGCAAGTTGGGGGGAGTTTAAAATCAAATCACTACTGCTATTCCTTATAGCCAGAGGTTGCAAATACATGTGTAATTGCATTTGCCCTACTGGAAGGCAGTTGTATGAATATTTGAGAGCTTATTTTTTTCTGTTTTGACATAAGGAGTGCATACAGCAGCATATAAATGAGATACCACATTGAAATACATAATTATGCCATGTAAGCTGAATAGTTTGAACTAATACTTTTTCTCAGGTATCCTTTTATTTTCATATATTTAAGCCTTTTCTTATTTTGAACATTTTCTCTTCTTTTACCCAATTTAATTGAAAGCTTTTCAAATTCTTTTGTGAGAAAAATAGTAATTATTGGATCAACACAATAGTGTTATTGGGTTTTTCTCGAAAAATTTAGTGTACATTTGCAGCATTTTTTTTAAAGCTTACGATTACACATATCACAGTAAAGAAATTAAGTTTATTGATAACTTCGGTGAAATTTCAGGTGTCTTTTGTTCCATTATATACAGTATAATGAGAAAATCTAGAATGTCCAGACAATTTTCCAACAGTCCAACATATTTTCCAACATAGTTTAGTGGGATAGATTTGCTAGTGATTTAACTACTTCAGTCTGTTCCTCAAGAAATGTGTCTATTACATGTGATTTGGAGAGAAAAGAAAATGAAATTAGTACTATAGAGTGACAGTTATAAGTTACTCTCCCAGAAGGAGTCTTCTTTTGCAAGCAAACCAAATTTTTCATTGATTAATTAAATTCCATTAAATCTACTTAATGCTTACTCTACTCCTATTACTGAAACATTACTTAATCATGATACATCTGTCTTCTTAATGTGGAACCATTTACAAAAGAAAAATTTTTGCATGGTAGAGATGTCAAGAAGGGTTCTGTGAACTCTGAGTTTCAGCTCAAACTTCATATTTTCCATGCTGCACTGGAATTTAGTTAGAAGAGAAGTAATTGTGGCTAACCCTGAGTTGACCAGGGGAAGCCAGTTGATGTAATCTTTTTGGATTTCAGTAAAACTCTCGACGGCATCTCTCACAGGATCCTTCTGGACAAAATGTCCAGCACGCAGCTGGATAAACACATCATGGGATGGGTGAGCAACTGGCCCATGAGTTGGACACAAAGGGTTATAGTGAATGGGGTGACATCACACTGGTGACCTGTCACTACTGGGGTTCCACAGGGCTCCATCCTCGGCCCTGGGCTCTTCAACATCTTCATAAATGACTTGGAGGCAGGACTGGAAGAGATACTAAGCAAGTTCACAGATGATACAAAACTGGGAGGAGCTGCTGACTCCCTCCAGGGCAGGGAGGCCCTGCAGAGAGACCTTGACAAATTAGGGCAATCACCAACCAAAAGAAGTATAACAAAGACAAATACCAGATTCTGCACCTGGGACGGGTCTTGGTCAGTGGAAAGTTGAACATGAGTGAGCAGTGCCCTGGCAGCCAGGAGAGCCAACCCTGTCCTGGGGGGCATCAGGCACAGCATTGACAGCCAGGCAAGGGAGGGGATTGTCCTGCTCTGCTCTGCACTGGGGCAGCCTCACCTCGAGTGCTGGGGGCAGTTTTGGGCACCACAATGTAAGAAAGACATTAAACTGTTAGAGGGTGTCCAAAGGAGGGCAACAAAGATGGTGAAGGGCCTTGAGGGGAAGCCGTGTGAGGAGCAGCTGAGGGCACTTGGTCTGTTCAGCCTGGAGGAGACTGAGGGGAGACCTCACTGCAGTTACAACTTCCTTGTGAGGGGAAGAGGAGGGGCAGGCACTGATCTCTTCTCTGTGGTGACCAGTGACAGGACCTGAGGGAATGGCCTGAAGCTGTGTTGGTGTGTGAGGGGGTTAGATTAGGTATTACGGAAAGATTGAGTCACCATTCCTGGAGGTATTTAAAAGACATGTAGATGTTGTACCTAGGGACATAGTTTAGTGTTGTATTTGATGGTGTGGGGTTAATTATTGGACTCCATGATATTAAAAAAGGAAAATGGTGTTTTCCATCCTAAAAGATTCTATTATTAAATCAGAATTTATGCTTTGGGCTTTTCCAAAGGAGTGATGAACAGGGAACACAAAGGATTTTGTGTGCTAATATGATTACTGGGGATTGTTGCTCACTACCCGTTATGTTTTGCTTATCATATGAGGTCCTGCTTTAACTCCTGTACTATGTAATGATGGTTGTTTCTGATAACCAGCCAAAAAAGGTGGATGTGAACATATGTATCACAGTGAAAACTCAGGGAGGATTTTTATGAACACATCACAAAAGAAATATACTGTGTTTTTATTTTTTTTTCGGGACTGATTTGTTTCAAAGAGGTCTGCTGTTTCTGTCATTGGCAGTGAGCTCAGCAGACAGATGATATCAGATTATATTCCTGAAGTTGCACTCAGTTCTGTCTTTAAACTGTTAAATTCCAGAACACATAAAGCTTATGCTGTGAAACAAATTGCATTCTGCTTTTCTTCTTTCCAGTTTAGCACAAATAAAATTTAAAAAAATTGACAGAAATGTCCTTCATACTGGAACCGGTTTCAGGAGCCCAATGCCTAGTTAAAAGAAGTTGACTTTCTCGCAAATTGTAGCTTAAAGCTTATTCTACATTTGCTTTTACATATTTCAAACAGCTAAAAAAAAGTATGTGCCAAATTTGAAGACTGGCAGTTTACAGCAATTTTTTTTTTTTAAAACACAGTGAGCCCTCAAATGGAATAATTCATCATGACAGCCTTCTATACTTATATTTCTTCCTTGTAAGAAGAAATAATCTGTTTTATCTCATCACAATACAGTTACATGGTTATGTATCCTTTCCCTCATGATAACATCTGTGATATCACTTAAAAGTTTATTGTTATTTAACATCACTATTATACCACAGTTAAAATGCAAGAGTTGATGCACCAGTGCTATAACTATTCTATTCTTCATTGCAACAGCTGAAACTATTCCTATTACACTCTTGTTGAGACAGCATTACTTGTTTGGAGATGTTTGCATAACACGTGCAAAACTGCACTGGTTACCAAGCAATTAGCCTTTTGGCCTGTCTCTCTGTCATAACAGTGAGATAAAAGTGAGTAACTGCTTGCTAGGCAGTAAGCACTGCTTAAGGGCTGCTACTGCCCCTGTGTGCACACACATAATGCAGAGAGATGCTGTTCATCCCATTGCTACAGCTTCCTGCTACAGCAGGCAAAGAGGAAAGGGCAGCTGGCTATTCTGCACTAACAAAATGAAAGGCATTCAAGCAAATTTCCACTCTCCGTGGTGTATTAAACACCCATAGCAAAACTGTAATATGTGAATTTAATTTAAAAATAAAATACAACACTGTATTGAAATTGGTATGCTCAGAAAAGCAATCTGCAGAGGCAAAAAATGTGAGCAGGGTGTGGCAGTGTCGCGGTTTGACACTGGCCCAACGCCAGGCACCCACCAGAGCCGCTCACTCACCCTCCCCTACCACAGCTGGGCAGAGGAGGGAAACGGAAAAAAAAGTTAACGAAGGCTTCATGAGAGAGATAAGGACCAGGAGAAACACTTCAAGGGTGAAACAGGCTCAACTTAAGTTGTGAAGTGAATTTATTACTAACAGAATCAGAGGAAGATAATGAGAAGTAAAATAAGCCCTTAAAACACCTTTTCCCCCCCAAATTCATCCCTCCTTGCCACCAACAGCACAGGGAGACAGGGCATGGGGCTTTGGTCAGTTCATCACCCGAGGTTTTCTTCCACTGCTCAGGGAGAGGAGTCCTTCCCCTGCTGCACTGTGGGGTCCCTCCCATGGGAGACACTTCTCCACAAACTTCTCCGGCCGGGCTCCACTCTCACGAGCAGCGGTCCCCCCAAAACTGCTGCGGCGTGGGTCACTCTTCCACGGGGTGCAGTCCTCCAAGGCCAGGCTGCTCCAGCCTGGGAGCAGGGCCCTCTCTCTGCACCGGGTCTCCCACTGGATCACAGCCTCCTCCAGGCATCCACCCGCTCCGGCGTGGGCACCTCCCCCAGGGGCTGTGGGTGGATCTCTGCATCCCCGGTGGATCCCCAGGGGCTGCGGGTGGATCTCTGCATCCCCCGTGGATCCCCATGGGCTGTGGGTGGATCTCTGCATCCCCCGTGGATCCCCATGGGCTGCAGGGGCACAGCTGCTTCACCATGGTCTGCACCACGGCCTGCAGAGGAACCTCAGCTCCAGTGCCTGGAGCACCTCCTGCCCCTCCTTCTCCACTGACCTTGGTGTCCCCATGTTGCTTTCCCTCACATGTTCTCATCTCCTTCTCTTCTCTGACTAGAATCCAAAATCTTGTGACTTTGTTTTGATTTTCTTCTTAAATATGTCATCACAGGGGTGTTTGGCCAGCAGCATGTCCATCTTCAGAGCCATCAGCCACTGACTCTGCCGGACATGGTGGGAAGCTTCCAGCAGCTTCCTCACAGGAGCCATCTCTGTTGCTCCCCTGCTACCCAAGACCAGGCTGTGCCAAACCAATACAGGTAGGGAGTGGGTCTACCTGGGAACTTGTACAGTGCCTACCAGAGTCTTGGCTGAGGTCTGTGTACTCTACCACTGAATCTGATGCCAAGTTCTACACCAGCACGTCACTCCATTCAGCAGCAGAGTGATTATATTTCCATTTGTATGAAAAACTCTGTCTGAATTACTGATCAGAAGTAGGGCTGACTCTTCCCTGAAAATCTTTTTCATGACATTTTCTCTCAGCATTGCACCTGAGCATCTCTCAATTACTACATAGGCTTAAAAGGATCCCTCTGCACTGGAAAGATGGCCCCAGATTAAATAACAAACCTTTCTGTCAGGTTTGTCTCTAGCAGGCAATAAGTGCACTCTCCTGCTTAATTAAAACTCTTCTCTCTTAAGATTTGGTGCCCTGCCATATGAGAATAACATAACAGCAATCAGCAATGTGCCCTATGAAAACACATTTCTTTAAACTGTCCTATCATTTCCTGCTGGCATTTATTTTGCCATCAAAGCAGTTTGGAAAAGAAAATCCTAGGTTAAGCACAAAAACATTAAAGCAATGATCAGCAATCTGATGAAAATACTGTCTTTTCTCTGACTAAATAAAAAAATGTTTGCAATATCATAGCAATTTTTGTACATAATGAGTTCAAGTCAGATACCTCTTTGTTCCCTTCCCTCACCCCCTTTTTTTTTTTTTTATGGTTGTCATGGTTTAACTTCAGCAGGCAACTAAGCAGCACATGGCTGCTTGCTCACTCCCTCCAGCATGATGGGGGGAAGAGGATTGGAAAGGTAAAAGGGAGAAGACTTGTGGGCTGAGATAAGAAGAATTTAATAATTGAAATAAAATAAAATAATAACAGTAGTTGTTATAGTTATATATAATAACAATAATAATAAAAATACTGAATACCACCAACAAAAAAGATAGATAAACCCCATGAAAGACAAGTGAGGCAAATTAAAAACAATAGCTCACTATCGAGCAACTGATGCCCAGACAATCCCTGAGCAAATTTCTCCCTGGTTTATATGCTGAGCATGATGCCATATGGTATAGAGCATCCCTTTGGTCAGCTGGGGTCAGCTGTCCCAGCTGTGTCCCCTCTCGACTTGTGCACTCCCAGCCTACTTGCTGATGGGATGGGGTGAGGAGCAGCACTGCTCAGCAATAACAAAAACATCCCTGTGTTATCAGCACTGTTTCTAGCACAAATCCAAAACATTAACTACTATGATGAAAATTAGCTCTACCCCAGCCAGAACCAGCCAGAAGTGGTGGAGGTTTGCCTCTAATATTATCAACTGCTTTCTTATAAAACTGTCACACACACTGGTGTGATGACTGACTGGACCTTTGGAGAGATGGACAGAAAATTTAAAACTCACTGGGATTATTCAGATGCTGTACCTACTTTTAAGTACAAATCCTGATTTCTGCTAACTAACCACTTGAATGGCTGGACAATCATTTGAGTCATTACTCTGGCAGAGGGGTGAGGTAGTTGATCACCATGGGGACAAATACAGCTACACATGGTCTAAGGTCCAGTTCATTGACACATTCAGTATAAAAAAAAAGCACTGGAACATCTTCCAGGGCTGTTGTTAGGGAGCACAATTTGAACAAAAATAAATGCATGCGTTGGAGGGACACGGGTATCATGTATCACAGTTCTTGGAAAATTAGATGGCTGGAAGTAAACCCAAACCTTTGAAAGAACTGATGGCTTGGCATGAGCTCTAGTGTCTCAGCTGAAAAAGGTGAAGCAGAAAAAGTTTCTCTGAGCTTTACAGTGTTAATGAACAAGCAGATGCAAGTGGTAATAACCTTCAGGAAACAGCCTCTCCTTCCCAATTTTGATGTCTTTCTGAGCTGAGTGTCTGCAAGAGGTATTTCTCTTCCCTGGTTCAGAAAGATGAAATAGTATCTCTAAACAATGTTTAAAAGTGTTGAGGGGAAGAAGCTCCCCAAGGAAATTAAGTATCCCACTGAGGAACATTGCTTTCTACCTAACAAGAAACTTTTGTCACTTTTCTTCCTGTTCAGGAAGACAAGACCCTCATGCTGATCCAAAAAGACCTCTTTGCCTCTGGCTTGAAGGAAAAGAGATCACCATGAGTTTATGAGCTTAAACATGTTGAAATGGCCCAATTGTTACCAACATGGGTGGGCTCATTTTAGTCTTTATAACTTAGTCCTAGCTCACTGAGAGAGCAGGGCAGTGCTTTTTCCTCTGTTTTTCTTGAGCTGCATTGGACTATGGTGACATACACATAGAAATTCTGGTGTGATATGAAAGTGGCAAGAAAGGTTTTTTACCTTGAATTAAATTTTAAAAGATGACTCCTTGTTTATATGTTTTGTCAACCAATCATGTCAGCTTAACCTCCGGAGACTACACTTTTTAGAAGTGTTTGCTAAACTGACTGGTAAAAATGTGCAATAACAGTACAGCACACATCCTGGAACACAAAGCAGGTACGAAAATATGGTTCATTTTACAAATATCAGAACAATTTCTAGGCAAGTGTTTTCACGTTATTATGACACAGACCTATTTCCTGGTACAAATGGAATTACATGAAAAAGATGATTCACTTAGAATATCTGAGCACTAAAATTGTAGCTAAGACTGGCTAGGTTGACACTTGTTTAAGAGTTCCAGGAAAAATATACTGAGGAAAAAAGAGAAGCTGAACAAAGGAAATCAAGATTTAAAGTATGGAAAAGCTGGCCAACAAAATATTTTTTCAGTACATTAGAAGAGTATGGGGGAAAATATTCATGAACAGTCTTGCTCTTTAGAAGCAAGAGTTTAAAAATGGCCTGGAAGACAAAAAAAGGGAAGAATGGGAAGAAAACAGCATGGAATTTATTTCTTCACCTCTTCGTGTCAGGTCCTGCTTTCCTGTTTGATGCTTGCCCTTGTGCTGCCCCAGCACCACCATGCTGCAGCATGTTTCCTGGGCTGCAGTTCCTGGTGCTGGGCCTTCCTGGACCATCACCCCTTCCTGAGAAGGAAAGGAGAGAGGTGCTGTACCATGACAGTCTTGCTGCCAAAGGTGAACCCAGGTGGCCTCTCTCTGTATTCCTCTCATCATGGCATTTCTCCTGGCATAGGATCTGAGGCAGAAGATGATGCCCAGAGAACAACAGACTGAAGTACTTCTAAAAGTGCTGCAGAAGAGGAATTTGGGCAAATAGAAACTGCGAAGAAATTTCCTTTCTGAACCGTTTGGTAACAAAGATTAACTCTGCCCCCAAAATCCATCAGAGGGATTATATAGCCTTTGGTATTAAGGAACCTTAGAGCTAATTTCAAATGATTTTTGAGCCTCCATAATTTTCATCTTTCAGCACATTCAAGAATTTTCTAAAATGAGGATGTGTTTCTGTGTCTTCTGCTTTCCAAAACCTTTCAGGGACACGGATCTCTAATACTTCACAGAAGTTAAATTTCCTTTCCATTGTTGAGCTGCAGAGAAGGGAAAGAAATATACTTACTATACTGACTCTGAATAACAGAAACACTTGAGTGAGCACCTAACTCTTATACATCAATACCTATGGCTTACATCATGCATTTTATTCATGCTCTTATTTAATTATTTTTTTATTCCTCTTCATGGGCTTGCTGAGCACACAAACAATTAATCTCCATCAGCCCTAAAATGCAATGTTCCCATGTGAATTTCTAAATACAAAGATCACATGGAGGCGCCTGAGTTGAGTATTTTGAAATGGATGTATGATTTTCTCTTACTCAGCTGAGATTTTCTCTTCCTAGCAAACTAGATTTTATCACCTCTAGAACTGGTGTTAAATGAGGCACAGAAACAATCTTTAGAACCTGATTGACTACTAAACAAGGAGGGAAGAGGTAGAATTTCAGGCAAATCTGGCAAAATTAGAGCCGCAATGCTCCTGCAATAAGATCCACTACAGCCATGGCTTCCACTTTTTATTTAATTTGATGGAGTCTCCATTTATGAGAGCAATGTATGCAGGCATGCCCAAGGCAGCTCGAATAGAATTGGGCACCTACTTTTGGACAATCAAAATAAGGTCAACACTGTCAGTAACAGGAGGGTGGACATAAAAGTCTTCATGTAAAAACACCTACAGCTCTTTGTTTTTTCTCTTTTTTTTTCTTTTCATTTTTTTCTTTTTTGTTCTCTCCTGCTTCAGTTCCTACATTAAAAAGTCCATCTCTGACAAACTTATTCTCTCTGCTGTGTTCAACAAGGATATTAAAACAGCCAAAGTCCAGGATCAACTTTCATGATATGTAAATCCTATGCCCATAGCAAAAGGACTTCATTTATGTTAGAGGGAACCAGAATTTATCAGAATATATTTGTGTCATTTCAAAAGCTTCAATACCTTTGACTTAGTCTCCAATAAATGAATATTGGAAGGATATTCTGTCCCCCACTTATCTATATAAGAATAACTAAAATGTCTTAATCATCCAAAATTAAAATAACCCCACCACATTCTTTGAACAGTCTAATTTACTCTTCTAGACAATTCATGTACAGCTGGGCTTAGATCACCTGCTCTTCCTAAGCCATTTGGCTAAAACATGTATACTTACATTCTGAACTAAGCCACCATTTAACAAGTCTGAATAGGCCAAATCCTCCTGGAAGCCATTTCCAAACATATAATAGAATTGTAGAATGGTTTGAGTTGAAAGAGACCATAAAGATTATCTCATTGCAATCCCCTGGCCACAGACATGGACACCTTCCACTAGTTCGGGTTTATCAGTGGGAAGCAGGCAGCTGAGAGAAGTCAGTGGGGATTTATAAAGGGGAAATAATGTTTAAACAGCCTCACAGCCTTCTACAAAGAGAATTCTGGCTAGTGGATGAAGGCAGAGCAGTGGATGTTGTTTATCTCAACTTAAGCAAGGCTTTCAACATAGTTTTCCATAGCATCCATACAGACAAACTGGTGAAGTATGGGATAAATAAGTGGAAAATGAGGAAAAGCAATGCCAGCAGGTCAAATGAGGTGATTCTTTCCCCTGTACTCAGAACCAATGAGACACCTCTGAAGTGCTAGGTCCGGGTTTGGGCTCTCTGGTAGAAGAGAGACATGAGTATACTGCAGAGAATCCAGCAAAGGGCTGAACAATGAAGGGCTTGGAGCATCTGATGTCTGAGAGGCTGAGAAGACTGGGACTGTTCATCCTGGAGAATAGAAGGCTCAAAGGGATCTTATCAACAAATGTGTATAAATACATGAATAATGGGGGGACTTAAGAAAATGAAGCCAGGCTCTTCTCAGTGGTATCCAGTTACAGACTAGGAGTCAATGGAACTGCCTGGAAATACTGAAAATTCTATTTTAACTTAAGAAAGAGACTTTTATCTTAAGGATGGTCAAAAACAAGCAGAGGTTTCCCTGAGAGGTTGTGGAGTCTCCATGCTTATATATACATATAAATGACCTGGACAAAGTCCTGAACAATCTACTCTAGCTGGCTCTCTGCTCTGAGCAGTGCTGTTGAACTGCTCAGTCTCCAGGGGTTCCTTCCAGTCTCAGTGATTCTGTGATTCTGAACTGAAGACTATGTGAGGTTGACAAATCCTTTGCAATCTACATGAGAGGGTGAGAAGTGCTTTATAACCATACATGGCTCATCAAGTTGATGTTGACCTCCTGACATCCCCCATAGCAGGACATAGTTTTCAAACACATTGGTGGTCCTTCATTGTTCAACCTAAAGCTAGTGATGTTTCTGCCCTAACTGCAGAAGCCCAGTTTCACTCTTACATTTGATGTGTTCTGCAGACACAGTAAGGTAAAGAACAGAAAAATGTACACAAAAGGCATGATATTTCTTTTTTTTTAATGTGAAAGCTGTATCCACATGCATGTGGTAGTGTTCAAAGCAACAGTCTGAAAATTAAGACTGTGGGAAGTACTGAAGTCAGCTGATTTTTTGGAATATATATGTATACATATTTGTTCCAATACCAGGTGGATAGAGTTATGGTCCTTGCTGTGCTGACTTTCTATGCTAATGAAAACTGTTGACAGAGGATTTGTGCCGGTTTTGTGACAACTTGTGCAGGAAGATTTAACAGTTTTATTTGTTTTAGATTAAAGGAACGTTCCTTCAGAATAAACATTTTCATTTAAACAATATAGGCAAGGATGTTTTCTTTTATGAGATATTTATTTAGCAATTTGCCTGCTGAGAATTTTCTTCCAAATGATGCCAAATATGCAGCAATAGCAATTAGTTTCTTTTCTTTCCACAGACCAGAAAGAGTGTGGGGGCTTTGCTGTCAGTTTTCACATGGTGTCAACAAGGTCATCCCCCACTCTGCAGTCTGTCATATCAAATTATCCCATGTATAATGCTATGCCTCTACAGGAATGAGGTGCCTTGTGCTGACAAACTCTCCCCAGTTGCTCACGTTTGATCTTCTTCTTACCAGATACTGAGTCAGGACTGAATTTCACTAGTGAAGTATGCAGAGTCCCCTCTCTCCTTACCCATTTGCAAGCATGCCCCCCTACAGTGACTATACCCAGCCGTAGGTATATGGCTGCTTATGTGTGACCATCTCTTTTCCTCTCCTCTTTTCTCTTGTGCTTGTTGGTCCATGTGCAGCATGACCCTTCTTTTGGCCATTTTCCTAAACATTCCACAATATGTTTTACATAATGCCACAAGACCCTTCCAAAAGGGTCAGAAGATTCACAGAAGCCTCCTGAAGTATCTCCCAGTGCTCACAATTACAATGTTTTCCCTCCTTATTAGTTACACTGTTCAAGTGACCTTCCTCAAGGCTGTGCCTGAGCAGTTCCCTTAATGGCTACCAGTCAGTGGCCAAAGAGTTCTGGTCATCATTGTGATCACTTTCCTTTTCCTTTCCATCTATCAGTTTCCTTGTTGCTTTTTCATTCCTTTCGCACTGAATAGTCCTTAACTAAACACCTTAAGAAATCAGATGCTTGCTTCCACCTACCCTTAAAAGATTTATTGTATGTGTAGGTCCATATTGGCCTCCAACACTCAAAGGAGAGCAGGATGTTTCCTGCCTTTTGGAAGCATTTTCAAAGACACGCACTGTGATTAAAGGTACTTGCAGTGGGTGGGTGTCCTCTTCTAAAAAAGGATGACATCGAAGGTTGGATTCATTCACAAGGGGTTGGATTCTTTGCACAGCCTTGAGAACTGTGCAACACGAGATCCACACCCTACTAAGTGTTTAGCATTTGAATACAGAAAACATGCCTTGCTCAATAGTTATTTCTGACCTTAAAATTCAGCTTTTTAAAGCTGCTTAACTATAGTGGTAGCAACACTGGTTTTCTGACTAGCTGGTTGGTAAAGAGCATTTAAAATTCAGTATTAATTTAAGTGCATTTTGTAGATCAGTTCTTTGGATTTTGCACTCAAAATGTACTACTAAATGTTAGTGCAAAGGTTATATGTCATAATAAAAAGTTGACAGAATCCATTCAGGTATTAACATTTACATAGTGTCTGTCTGGGGCTCTGGGATAAAGCAAGTTTTGTACCAGAAAGCTAATTGGTAGTGAGAAACTGATCATGCTTACTTTGTGAATGTGACACAGGTCACAGTGTCACTCTGCTTCCTGTTGGAAGCCTCTCTGGACAGACAAGCCCATACTTTTGTATGTGAATTCATAAAATATTGGCATTTAATGTATCCACATATAAAAGCACACATTGAGCCACAGTGTCAGTATAACAGCCTATGAAGCATAAAAGTTGCAGCCAGAGAGCTTACAGTTATTGAAAAGGTGATAAGCTCAGATCTAGAAGCTTTGTTGCAACATTCATTCAAGAAGGCCTGCGAGCTCACTCCTGGATAACTGACATTTGAGGGGATTTCATTATGCCACCCTAGTTTCAATTTGAATATAATCAACTTCGTAGTAAAACAGGGTTTTTTTTGAAATGTACTGTAAGAATAAGTTCTCAAAGTAAAAGCAAGAGTTTTCAGGAAAGTGAGGGCCTTTATTTATTTATCTTTTTGACAAGTAATTGAGTTTGCACACCTTTGGTACACAAGAAAACAAGTTTCCATTAATTGTGCAGGTCACCAAGAGACAACTCAGACTGCATCTGAATTGCTGTGCTCTGAGCTTCCCATTGCAGCATTCCTTCCTTTGGTTTGTCCCTTTCAGTCCAGCTTCAGGACTCAGAGTTCCAGGATCTATCCCATTTTTATGACAAATATTTGTTCATAGGATGAATGGGAAGAGATGATTTTGTTGTATCTTCCTTTGTTTCATAATAACCTCATAGCAAAGAATAACAGCTTTATAAGTTGTGTGTGTGTACACCATCTAGTGACTGCATAGGCCTTAAATTACTTGACCCTTCATAGGAGAATTTTTTATTGTTCACTTTCTCATGACATTTAATGTTTACTTTATGTTTATTTTAACTTCTGAGATTTCGCAGTCAGACATTTGAATTCTGAATGTGCATTTCAGGAGATGGTGGTCTTGGACACAAAGATGATGCCTTCATTTAGGAGTGTGAATTTAAATTTGAAACTGCATTTGATTCATAATTCTTATACATATCTCCAATATTTTTTGATAAATTTTGTCAAAATCCTCAGCAGTTTCTGGATACCTGCACATATGGAAATATTCTTAAAATCCTTGGATTATTAAAAGCTTTAAAACACTAGAATATTTCAGTCTACTATCAGTTCTTATATCCAGCTGATGTTCTATACATAACAACTATAACTTTCTGATAAGAAAATGCATGCTCAAAAGATGAGTGTTTAGCAATGCTAATTCTGCATAGTTGGTGAAATAGTTCAATACTCATTGTAAGATTTCTGTGTTCCCACTGCAATCTAATCTTAAATAAGATTCTAAGTGCTCTCCACTTGGGATACTTCGTTCAAGAGCCTTAACTCTTCTATAAAACCGTCTCGTTCCTTCTATAGGAACCTCCTTTAGGAGCCTCAACATTTTGTGAGCTCAGCTGGCATGGAGATTTCTCCTTTTCCTACTTCTATAAAAGTGACCAATCATCTTTCTGTCCCTTTTACTTTTTGGGATATCTGGAACAAGTCCAGCTCTGTTGCCACTATTCTAAATACTTGTAGAGTGTTCTAGCCTGGAGAAGAGGAGACTGAGGGGCGAGCTCACTGCAGTTACAACTTCCTCATGAGGGGAAGAGGAGGGGCAGGCACTGATCTCTGCTCTGTGGTGACCAGCGACAGGACCCAAGGGAATGGTCTGAAGCTGTGTCAGGGGAGGTTTAGGTTGGATTCTGAGAAAAGGTTCTTCACCCAGAGGATGGTTGGGCACTGAAACAGGCTGCCCAGAGAAGTGGTCACAGCACCAGCCTGACAGAGTTCGAGAAGTGTTTGGACAATGCTCTTGGGCACATGGTGTGACTCTTGGGGATGGTCCCATGCAGGGCAAGGAGCTGGATTCAATGATCTTTGTTTGTCCCTTCCAACTCAGTTTATTCTTTGATTCTGTGGTTCTGTGAAGTTTTTTAGACTTCAGACTTTTACAGTCATGTCCTCACTGCTCTTCTCCTTTGTGTTCTCATCCAACCTGTGCACATAAGATGTTTCACATTCCCCTTCACAAAGGGCTGTGGCAACTTAGCTGTTGTGGTGCTTATTCATTTCTGTTAGTACTTGGAAGATCAGAATCAAAGTTTCTTGGGCTCCTTAATGTGTCATCTTAGTAGTTTTCCTATAAAACTGTAGGGGTGAGAGAAGAATTTGTGGGATTACATGGGTGAAGTTGCAGCTTTACTACAGCACTGTGATTGTATTATAAAATGCTGTTTTCTAGTGAAGTCAACACAGTGTATTCTGTTCTTTTATTTATATATTTATTCATTTGCATCAGAGAAGGCAGTGATGGTATAATATGGCTAAAAGAAATAAATAGTATTATTTAAAATAATGTATGCATATGTTTGTGTATTCTGCCATTTGTATTGAACAGCTGCCAAGGTAGACCATGCAGCCACCCTGAGTCACAAGGAAAAATATAGAGTCCTCGGAAAAAAAAAAAAGGATGACAGTCAGGATTCTCAGTAAATTCCTGAGCAGTATACCTTATTTTGCAGTGAAAATGAAGTATATTTAAGATACTGTAAATATGACTCCTGGTAGAAAATCTGAATGAAATATTAATACCATACCATGTGTGAGGGTGGAAAGAAGGCAGATATTGACCAGAAATAGAATGACAGAAAAATGCAGGATATATTTTAAATAAATATTTTTTGCAATAAGGTCCTGTAAGTCACAACTTTCACAAAAAAAAAAAAAAAAAAAAAAAAAAAAAAAAAAAAAAAAAAAAAAAAAAAAAAAAAAAAAAAAAAAAAAAAAAAAAATTAAAGGGTACATCTTAAAACTCTTGCAGGAATTTCTGTAAAAAGCAAACAATTTTTTAAGTACAGTGTGGGATGATGAAATGACAGTTCATGGACTGTGGTATTTTAAATCAGAAGAAGGAATCACAATTTTAATTAAAGATGATTCTTTTGCATCTATATGCTGTCACTGAAAGTGCAGGCAATGATAGCAATTTTCCCAAGAAAATGCCAGTGGACTTTGCTGAATAGCCAAGTTCAGCTGACACAATTAAAAGGACTTTTAATCAATGGTGAAATGTCCGGGTGTTAAATGTCCACAGATATGTGCTTTTCAGACTATTTTCAGGATCTGAACAGTTATTTTCACACTAATTCAAACTCCCACAGCATTTCCAGATCTGATTCAAATGTGGGTCTGAGATTTACTTCCCAGTCAAGAAAAGACAAATCTGAGATCTTGTGAAAAACAACTAGAGAAGAAATGGCATCAAGATAGTTCAGGCAAAGATAAGTATTAGGAATGTTTCCATGTTCATGTTCTTTATATATGGGGGTTTTTTCACAAAAAATAAAAGCTCTTATGAACTGTCTTGGCATAACACTAAATTTAAAACAAAAGACAGAAACAGGCTTGAGTTCAAACTCACTGTTTCATTTGCCTATTAAAGCTATACTTTAGGAGTGGCTAGAGTGGAAGGAAAGAGTCTGGCATCTTTCCGTCCAGTTTCTTCTTCTCTCTCCACCAGACAGTTGCCTCACATTATGGGCTGAAGAAGAAAAAGCAGTGTTTAGCCACACACTGTTTAATGAAGGTCTGAGGCTCGTTGTTTCCTCTGTTGGAGTCTACCTCATAGAAGGGCCATAGCATTTAATTTGGAAAATACACCTACGGGGTATAGGTAACTGGTAACTAGGTCTGGATCGGTCCCTTGCTGAGAACTCAGTGAGCTGCATTACAAAATAAAGTATGGGATTTTTCTTTGATTTCTGGGCAAGAAAATTTTGCCAGTACTGTGGCTTAGTTTTTGTGGCTTACTTAATTTTTCTCCAGATGAACCTGTTGGAGAGACTGCATAGTAGATTAAATGGATGGGTTTGCAACCTTTTCTGGCAAAAGGATGGCTTGGGAGATAGTGCTTTTTCGAGGAAAGAAATATAATACACGCCAGTTCCTTATAAACCCAGAGGTCAGTTAATTGATAGTCCCATAAGACAAGTTGCCATGGCAATCAGGTGATTTTAGTAGTTCACAGAGAAAGGCTTAGTCACATACAACTGTGAAATCCTGTGTGTGGTGGTGAAAATGCAAACACAGAGTGAAGTCTAGATGTAAAGAGAAAAAAAGTAAAGCCTGGAGCATGATCTACTTTTCTGGTATTCAAAGGAAGAAGAAATGCTGGTGAACTTTTTAAACATCTGGACAAATGCTGGTATAGCATATATGCATCCATTTGATGTCTTCCATGGTGGGAAAATACAGTTTAAGAAGCGGGAAGACCTGCCTCTCCACTGGCCTAGGAGCAGTAAAGTCTGAGGGTTGTTGCTTCCTTCCATCCCCGTGGTCTGTACCAGGTTCTGCCCCAACCAGAGTTGGGAAATCCCTGCTTCCTTAACCAACAGTGGCCACTCAAGGTCTAAAGCAGGCTAATATTTCTTTCTGTCTGGTAAGCAAGTGGGAAACCTCACAGAAGGGTCACACTATTGTGTGGTTTGACCCTGGCTGGATGCCAGGCATCCACCAAAACTGCTCTATCACAGCCCTCCACAAGTGGACAGGGGAGAGACAATATAACAAAAGGTTTGTGAATTGAGATAAGAACTGGGAGACATCACTCATTAAATACAAACATAAGCCAAACAGACTCAAATTGGGGATATTAATTGAATTTATTACAAAAAAAAAAAATCTGAGCAGGATAATGAGAGGTAAAATAAATCTTAAAAACAACTTCCCCCCCACCCCTCCTTCCTTCCCAGGCTCTACCTTTCTCCCCCAGCAGTGCAGGGAGATGGGGAATGGGGGTTATGGTCAGTTCATCACAGGTTGCTCCTGCTGCTGCTCAGGGAGAGGAGTCCTTGCCCTGCTCAACCATGGGGTCCCTCGCATGGGAGATAGCTCTCCACAAACTGCTCAGGTGTGGGTCACTTTTCCATGACATGCAGCACTTCAAGAACAGGCTGCTCCAGTGTGGGTGCCCCACAGGGTCACAAGTCCTTCCAGGAAATCTTCTCCATCATGGGCTCCTCTCTCCATCCTGGAGCCAGTTGGACATGGGGGAAGCTTCTGGCAGCTTCTCACAAAAGCCACCCTGTAGCACTGTAGCCCCCCCGCTACCAAAACCTGGCTGTGCAAACCCAAGGCACCTATTAATGTAACGCAAAAGAAGGGGACAACAGGACTGAAAACCTGAGAACAGGGAAAATTTAGCAGTTGCCTCAGCACTAAAACCTAAATAAGGGAGACAAACTTTTCTGAATGTCTTCATAAACTGAAAAAAAAAAAAAAAAAAAAAAGAAATAGAGTTTTTTCAGGGACAAATTTGTAAAGGATTATATTACTGTCCTGAATCTTCCACAAGTCACTCAGTACAATTCAAATTTTTGTAGGGAGACTGAGTAATCTTTACTTCATGATATTACCAGAACTTCTCAGAAGCAGCTGTCCCTGAATTTCTGGTGCTCTTTGTAACAGAAATTTGTATTTCATTCACCTCTTTGAGTATAGACTGTCCAAGATATATGCCCCTACATCCCTTCATGAGTGCTCTGCAATCAGAGATCATAGGTGAAAGAAAGGAGTGAATAGAAAAGCAAGGAAGTAAAATAGAACTTGAAGCAGCTCCTTGCCTGACATGCCTATTATTTTGAGTTATAATTGGAATAAAAACCAAAAATGTAATTTCTCTGTCTCCTTATGAAGGGAAATAATTTTTTAAATTTTGAAGTTTTGACAACAGGGAACAGCAAAGATGGCATGTCAGAGAAATTATTTCCTTAGCTCAAGCTTCCTTATCAAAGGAAGGATTTAATTTTTACTTTTTTTCAATTTTTATTCCATTCCAGCCAAAGTTATCTTTCTTCTTTTTTTTAAAAAAAATTTCTGACTCCTTCTTTTCTCCATTTTCCCCAAAATTTTTACATCCCTAGCACAAACTGAATTTATTCAGCTACGATAGAATGGTACAATTCTCAATTCTGGCACATAATCTAGCTTCTAGCTTGATGTTTGTTGGTAGCAGTAGGTGAGAAGGTGATGGAGTTTCTAAGAGCCGAGCTTCCTCATTTTGTTCTTTTGAGGCTGTTGGAAGCAGCTTTTTGGGTGGAAGCAGCAGAATTTGAATGAATCTGGCAAGCACTGTTACCCTCCTAACAGGAGGATTGCAATTAATTGTTCCAAACCTGGGAGTGACTTTGGGAGAGTGGAAATGACAGCTGGAGAATGTGGAACCATTAAAATACATGGCACTGCAAGGAACTATAACTTTATTAAACTATTACTCACCAGCACATGGGGAGCTGTGGCCAGGATTTGTTGGGAGTGAGAGGCTCAAGCCACTCACCCAAACCACTCAGTAGGAGAGATCATAGAATTATAGACAGGATTGGGTTGGAAGGGACATTAAAGATCATCCAGTTCCAACCCCCCTGCCATGGGAAGAGACACCTTCCACTGGACCAGGTTGCTCAAAGCCCCACCCAACTTGGCCTTGGGGTGAGGGGAAACATTTGATGCACATAAACGTAGGCATGCCCTGACATGTAAGGATGTGGAGGAGAGTGGAGTGCCAGGAACGTTTTGAGTTTCCCTTCCCAAGCCATTTGCGCCTTGGAGTCTCTTATTGGAGCAGGCATCAGGCAGTAAAAGGGTGGTCTAATTACTCCATGCAGCTGGACACAGCTGTCCCAGGTGCTTAAAGAAACATCAATAAGTATAAAACCCCATATGGGGCAATAAGGTGCTAAGGAAATCATTGCTCCTACATGCCATCTTCATTGTCCCCTGCTATCTAAACTTCAAAATGGAAAAAAATATTTCCCTTCATAACAAGACCGAGAAATTACTAAGTACAGCTTTTCATGTCAGTTTTGTATCTTTTCTATACAATCCTTAGTGTTTCTCCTCAGGTTTGGTTGAAAAGTGCAAATTGTTTCTCTTTGGGAGAAAACTCTGACTGGACCATCACAGTACTGGAGAACAGTGCAGAAGTTTTACTAATTCTAATTGTCGTCTCATAACTCTTTTTGCACTGCCTGTATCGTTCCCACAGGCAAAAAAAACAATATGACCACGGAGAATAGGAACTTTTACATAAAGGGATAGGAAAACAGATTTTAAAAATAATTTTACAATAATGATTGCATTAACCTAACTTGCACACACAAACCCACTTCTTTAGCTTTGCAATGATGAAGAAAAGAAAGGGAAAAAGGAAGATGACATCAGAAATTATGATGCATCAGGTGTCCACTGAGGCTGCAATCTCCTCTGGAGTCAGTGAGAGAACTTCAACTGCTTCCAGCATTAGTAGCTTTATAAATAGATACTGAAATATTTTCTTAAATAGGAGGGGTGGTGATACAGATGCACTTAAATATCTTCAAAAATCAGAAAGGGCTGCGTATTCTCATGTCCAGCAATGCATTTGGATTTGCAAGAGCAGATTCGCCTGGCTTATGGTTGAGCTATGTTAAATAAAAAATTCCACAATCTGTATTCAGTGAATCACAGTGGATCCAGGTAGTACTGGAGAGTGACCTATGGAATGACTGCAAAAGATCTGACACATGCATTTCTACCAATGTAACAAAAGTATCAAATGGCATGAAATAATATTCAAAGTTTAGCCTAATTTGTATCATGAATAGACATCAACCAAAGGCACTGCTAAAATTTCTTTTGTTTTCAAAGGTGTGGTGTTCTCAAATAAAATGCTCTAAAATATTGTTTAGAATACAGTTTGCACTGCACATAAAGGACATAAACATTCAACACTCAGAATGAAGAACTGGAATTCCATAATTCTGAAGCTCAATCTTACACAATGAACAGTCACAGCAAAACAAAGTAAGCAAAAGTAAAACAAAGTGAAAAGAAAACCTACTGAAAGACTCACAGCAAAAGAGGCCTGTGTGCCTCCAGTATCTGCAACTGGGCATACCTGGATAAAAAGCTGGCAGATTTTTTAATCTGCAAGTGGAAAAGGATGTGTTTTAATTGTTCCTTTAAAAGGCTGCAAGCATCCTTTAATGAAAGTCACTATAGCAAGGATTGCTAGAATTCAATTAGCCACAACAGGTGTATGCTGGAGATCTTCAAACCACAGAACACAACATGGTCCTTCAGAGTAACTGGCAAATTACCTGCTAATGAATGCTGTCAGGAAAACCCAGCTGGCAGGAACGCTCTGGAAGTGCCAGCATTGCCAAGACTCTATCAGCAGGAAAGTAATGGCAGGTGTAAATGTTAAAATTGATGGAGGTTAATGAAGGACCCAGTGGCAATGGACCAGACTGCCTTTTCTCCCTGGTAACCCCAGGGAATTTAGTGCAATTTCTGAACAACATTCTCTGGCAGCCTTGCTAGTGAACCTGAGATGGACCTGAATGCTGTTGTTCCCTGGAAAAAAAACCTTGGCAATGGCAGTGATGAAGTCCAGTGCATCTCCACCTAGTAGAGAATCACATCTATTATATTTATGGCTGTGAATGAAGGGAGAGATGGGTTCTAAAATTAGAACAGAACGTTGTTATCTTATGAAAACTCATAGTGTGCAACTTCTAATATTTTCTTACTTAGAGGAGAGAAGAATGATGGAAAGCCAATAGCATAACTAATTAGAGATGTCCTGGAAATTATGTGATACCGTATTTACACTTATATTTTCATACAAATTTTAATGGTATTTATTGTTCTAAAATTTAAGATTCTGTGGTTTTGGACCAAGACAAAGATCTCAGATCACTTATACTGGGGAGAGTGATTTTTACATGGGCAGATAGTGATAGGACAAGGGGGAATGATTTTAAAGTAAAAGAAGAGAGATTTAGTCTAGATGCTAGGAAGGAATTTACTGTGAGCATGGTGAGTTCCTGGAACAGGCTGCCCAGAGAAACTGTGGATGCCTCATCCATGGAAGTGTTCAAGGCCAGGTTAGATGGGGCCCTGATCAACCTGATCTAGTGGATGAAGTCCCTGCCCATGGCAAGGGGTAGGGGGGTGGGGAGTTTAGGGGCACTAGATGCTCTTTTTGGTCCCTTCCAAGCCAAGCCATTCTATGATGATTGTTTTTTTTTTAACAAACAACTTTTTCAGTTTGTGAGACAAAATCTTGGATATGTCCATCCAGATGGTATTCATTTAGACAGGTACAAAATGTCCTGTTCTTTAAGCTACTCTCAGGACTCCTTAGAGACCTAAATAATTTCAATTTCTGGAGACTGGCCAGTGGTATGCTTACCTAAAGGTAAAAGGAAAGATGTGATTTTAAGAGACAAAATTAAATATATAAAATGTGTTAAATACATGTGCCCATTTCCTCTGATTCTTGATTTTAAAGACAATGCTATGAAAGATTGAAAGTTTTGAGCCATATCCTATGACAAGAGTTATCAGAATGGTTTCATTTCTCTTCTGCAGAGATTTTGCATTTCTCAGTAACAAGCACAGACAAAGAAATTGTTGAGGTATCAAAACTGCAGAACCCTCAAAATATTTTTAGTGGGTAACAGAAGAGTTCATGCTGTCTTATTTCACCAAATTCTGCAGTTTATGGAGAAATTTGGGAAATACTCTGAAAGTGTTTTTTGAGAGGATATCAACACTTCTGTATGGAAAGGAAATTGCTATAAGCTTCACAGTTCTGGATATTGAAATGACCCAGGTTATCATATGAAGGTGCTCTTTAACCATTAATCTTGTCTGTAAGGCACAGACTGGGATTTCTTAAATGGCTTTTTCAGCTCATAGAATTCATCAGCAGAAGCCAATAGACTTCAATGAGGACAAAGAGAGAACTGCTGCTGAGTGCTTTTAAAAATCCAGCTTCTGCTCTTGTTTGAAGTAAATAAGTGTTGATTAATCTTAAATTTAACAGATTGATGATCTGCAGGCAGTTTTATTAAAGACCAGGTGACCCATTTCATTTCTGTGTAGAAAAGACAATGTGAAGTGAAAATTTTTCAATTGGAACTGAGGCCAAGTATGTCATACTTGTTTGTTGTTTGATTAAGAGTACTGAGAGAAATGGTTTTAACTCAAAAGAAAAGAAAGAATAAAAGGATGACAAGTGGGTAGTAATACAGAGATTTAAGACTCGTGCAGCTTTTTCATCCTACTGGTATTCTGCCACACTTAGGATATTTGAGAAAGATGACTGAAGTGACATTATTTTCTGGATAATGGACTGATTAAATAATGTTGCAGAGACCATTGAAGAATGCAAAGGTATTTTACCACGCAATGGAGAGGAAGAGGCATTCCTTCTGAAATAGCCATGAGCCTTATCTTTACTAATTCCACTCAACAGTGGGGAAAACTTTGCAAGGATGGCATGAAGCTGCATGGGATGGGTGTGGTGTCTTGACCTTTTCTAGATGACAAGTGCCCACCAAAACTGCTCTATCAGTCAGCTGGACAGGGGAGAGAAAAATGTTAACGAATGGCTCCTGGCTAGAGATAAGGACAGGGAGAGATCACTCAGCAACTACCCTCACTGGCAAAACAGATTCAACTTGGGGAAATTAGTTTAATTTATTACCAATCAAATCAGAGCAGGGTAATGAAAACACCTCCCCCTTGCTCCATCCTCCTTTCAGGCTTTATTCCTAGTTCTCTCTACCTCCTCCCTCTCAGCAGTGCAGGGGGATGGGGAATGAGAGCCGCAGTCAGGTCATCGCATGTTGTCTCTCCTACTCCTTCCATCTCAGAGGGNCCCCCCTCCCGCCCCCTACCCACTGCTGCTGAGCAGACCTGGGTATCTGCAGGACTGTTCCTCTCACATGTTCTCACGCCTCTCTTCTCTTGCTGAAATTTGTTTCTGCACAATAACTTTTTTCCCCTTCTTAAATCTGTTATTCCAAAGGCACTATCACCATTGCTGATAGGCTTTGCCTCGGCCAGCAGTGGGTCCATCCTGGAGCTGGCTGGCATTGGCTCTATCGGATATGGGGGAAGCCTCCAGCAGCTTCTCAGAGAAGTCACCCTGTTTGNACCTGCTCCAGTGTGGGCTTCTCTATCCACAAGTCTGCAGTTCCTGCCCAGAGCCTGCTCCAGTGTGGGCTTCTCAAAAGGTTACAGCCTCCTTTGGGCATCCACCTGCTCCGGTGTGGAGCCCTTCAAAGGCAGNACCTTGCCATGCAAACTCAATACGATGGGTCAAGCTGGGAAGGAAACAAAAGCAAGAGAAAAAATGGAAATATCCTTGTAAGCAAAGACAACTTAAACATCTCAATCTTCAGAAGCATCAAATGAGTTTAAGAATGTGAAATTACTGTTCTGAAGAAAAGGAAAAAAACCCCAACTCAATTCCACAGTCCTTTGGCCCTTCAAGTTAGGGGTATCATCAGAGTTAAGACTTTTATGCTGCAAATAAAATCATTTTCCAAACTTACTGATGACTACTGCAGAGTGAAAACTAGATTTTCTCTTCAGTAGGAAATGCCGGTATTTCTGCAGGGCACAAAAAGGAGATTAGAAAATGATGAGACTTTCTTTTTGATATTTTCTATCAAAACAGAACAAGACTTTCATGAAACAGAACAGTTCATGCTGTCATTTTTGGCTTAATATTATTTCTGCTATCTTCCTAGGGTTTATTTGAAAAAATTTATTTTCTAGCAATTTTGTCATTAATTTGCATCTTTGTTGCTGCCTTGTCTCCAGAAATGTGGAATTCAGGTGGCTGTTGGAGACTGTGTCTCTGCTGGTGCATCTGCAACCGCATGACATGCAGGACATCTGGTCCTGCTAGATCAGAGGTTGAACCATCCTGTGCTTTCTGAGCCAGGGGCCAGAGGAAATGTCAGTGCCATGAGAAAATACACCACCAAAAGCAAATGCAAATTCAAGTAGTTTAAACTTTATTATTAAAATTTTTATATTGTAGTGAAAATGTCAAATTTTGAGGAGTGCCAATTGTAAAAGCAGGTCTGAAAGAAATTTCCTGACTAACAGTACTATCAAAACACCGTATGACTGAGAAATTTGAGGGTACCAGATTGTTTTCCACAAGGTGTGATTCAAATTTTTGTTACAGGACTGTAACAGTTTAGTCAGCTTCATTTTCAGGTCATGAATGGTACCCTGCACTGCTTTCCAATCACAATACACCTGTTCGTTGGTTTATATGGAGATTTGGATCTGCTCATTGAAGCTTTTAAGAGAAAATGTAGTGGCATTTGAATGGGTCTTATTTCAACTAAAATTTCTGGGTTTCTTCCAAAGCACAAATTTCCCCAATTTAAACTAGCAGTGCCCCAGTAGATGCATGATAAAAACTAAGTTATGTTACTCCACTACAGCTAGTAATTACATTGGCCCAATTCCTTTTTTATTAAACTCAAATGGAAAGGAAATAATTAGATCTGATAGCTATCATATAAGAGAGTATGCTGAGGGTGAAGTAATTAGACTGTAATTGTAGTAAATTACGTTTTTTATTAAAATTGTAAGAAATCTGTTAAATGATTAGCTAAAATGTTTAGGGTGTTTGAAGTCCATTCAGCTTTTTGATTCTGCAGGCAGATCAGAGGAATTTACAATCTGTGAAAGTATGTTTGAATACTGCCCTATCTCATGTTATCAATACCAAATTGTTTCCCAGCTTGTTTGATTTTACCAAGTATCATTCATTATTGATAGTGCTACAAAATGTGTAGGATAGTTTTCCAAAGATGAAATGGAGCTGCTGCACTCTGCAATCTAAAATGCATCTGGATATTTACAAACAATCTCAGTGGCTCATTTACTAAGGGAGCAATTTTTTCTTTACATAAATTTAATCCCTTTATTTTATCTGTCCTGCTTTCAGAACTATCTCTTGCAGAATTGCTATAGCAAAGAGGTGCTTGTCTGCTTTGAGTGGGGATGATACTACTCCCTTAGTGACTCTGCAAGTGAGTTGTGACTGTGCCTCAGTCACACTGGTCACTGTAAACATGCCTGAATATCCTGGGGTTTTTTTGTTGTTTGTTTGTTGTTTGTTTTTATTTGTTTTTAACTTGTTTTTTTTGTTGTTGTTGGTTGTTTGGTTTTTTTGGGTGGTGGTTGTTTTGCTTGCTTGCTTTTTTTGCTTGCTTTGGTTTCCAAAACCACTGAATTCACAGCATGTTCAGCTAAAAGAAAAATAACTCAAGTGCTATGTCATTAGCACATAATGAATCTCCTCAAGAACATTAAACCACCAATCTCCAGGTCACTGGAAGTTCTTGTTTACATGAGATGAGCATGTAGAAAGGTACAAAAACCCCAACACTCTCTAGGGAGTTGCATGCATCAGGTAATTTTTTGTGTAAATAATTAAAAACTTTTCTGACGGCAACAACGGTTACAGGGAAAATGCTGACTCTGTGAGGGCAAGTCCTCCTCAGCTGCAAAACATGATAGGGGAGCATAAATCCTCCTAGTACAGTCTGCTGTGGAGAACTGAAAAGCCACGGCACTGCACAGACCACGTGGAAAGAAAGATGGAAATGTTTTAGAAAGCATTAGCCTTGGAAAAGAAGTAAAGTTTGTCTCAAGAAGGACCTTCGAAACAAATTTGGAACAGACATGTCTTAAGGGTAAGCTGAAAGCAGCTGAAAAATTACTTCACGGCATGAACATCCAAATAGACATTCACCTTCAGAATATCCTAAGGAGCTGTAAGAAGAACTACTGCACACACAGGTGCTGCTTGAGAGGGGGTGGGAGGGTGAGTGGGGGCTGGTGTCAAGCCTAAGGTACTAAAAGGTTAGGTGCAGCATAAAGGAATGAAGAGATTTTCTATTATTCATGAGCTAGTTAAGAGGCTGCATTTCTGTCTGAGACCCTTGGGTGTGAACTGCCTTACTGGAAGCACCCAGCTGTGTGCCTCCTCCACTTAGCCAGAAAAAAACCCAGCTAACTACTGGGCTGCTGAATAAGAGGCACTCTAATGACACATCTCCAGAGGTTCCTTATTTGACCTTTGAGCTACGGCCCCAGAGTTTCTTCTGTATTCTTCCAGCATTAAAGCTGCTTTATGCATAATGAAAAAAATCACTACCAGAGGAATGGTAAAACTTACAGACTTGTCTTTTAGAGACTATGTCTTCTAGAGACTGTTTCTCTAAAATCACATTTTCAACATTAGTTTGGCTTTTCTAAGGCAGAAGAATGCATGGCATTGCAATCCTGTAAGAGTAGCAGGCTTTTGGTCATAGGGAGCCTAGTTTTCCCCCTAAGCTTTTCAGAAAGTGAATTTCTTTGTGTGCAACCTCCTAAAACCAATAATTGTTGCTTTGCAGTTACAAAAAAAATTAATCCCTTTTTATCAGAGGAAAGAAGATCATGCTAAGCCACTGCAGGGTGAATGTAAAATTGGTTAACAAGAATTCATGGAGAAGAATAATAGCAATGGAGAAAACAATCTTCTTAAAGGATACTTCAGGGTTTGTGTGATGAGAGCAAGGCTGAGGCTTTTCCACCATGTTTTACGGATTGTGTGGGAACTTCATCTCTCCTGCGTCACTTGGGCCCCAAGAGCTGTCACAGGCACGGGGCAGGGGGTTGTGTGTCTGGCTGGTTCCAGAGCCTCTTTCCAGTCTGAAGTGCTTAATGTTGATGCAGCAGTGTACCTGGCACAAGTATTCTCAGCAAGATTTATACTGGCTGGCTCAATGAACCTCTGTTGACAACATCCTAAACCTGTCAGCCTGCTCTGTTTCTTTAGCAAACAAAAAGTTGGAAAATAAAATTAGGGCCAATCAAAAATGGGAAAAGTTGTCAATGAAACTGAAGATCCAGTATCATTCAGGAAACACTGAATGAGAGAAAAAGTCTGCTCTGGTAAAAAAGTATTTGTCTGGCAAAGATGGCAGTTTACTTCAAGCTTCTAATTGTTACATTTAATGTATTTGTATATATTAATTTATCCTACAACTGTAGAATGTTATTCTCAGTTAAACAAAAGCATTAGATGATGATACTAACAATTCTTTTGACAGCGTAAAGGTTTGAAGGGAAAATGAAAACGCTTCCTGGCAGAACTGGGCCAAATTATGGCAGAGGGAGATGAAATAGTAGAATGCAAGATATCTGATATTTATGGTGACAGGTTTTGCCCTTTGGGCCTGGCATAATTTTGCAGAAAGTTTAGAGTTGTGTTTCTCCCATTTTTTAAAACTATGTTATACTGTGATCAAAGACATTTCAAATTGCTAGGCCTCCAAATTTGAAAGCCACTGTAAATGGGTGACAGAGAAATGTCACTCTCACATTCTTATGGTTCCCTCCATCATTGTTATTCCTTGGTAAAAATTAAAAATCTTTGATGGAAAATAGTTTTAAGATTTGAAATGAAATGAAACTTATTAGATCACTGCATGATAATTTAATCACAAATGCATTCCTTTTGAAGAAGTAGCAATTGGAATTATTTTTTTATTTGGGTTTCCATATATTGTGTCACTGTGTGAAAAAAAGGAATTCCAATTCTTTTATTTATTTTTTTTTTCCAAACCCATCTGTAAAATAGCACTAAAGCTTTAAAAAAACCCGCAGAAAATTGGAAGCATTGGGCAGTGGAAAATTTGATTTTTAGGTTTTCCCTGTACAGTAACTAGAGTTTCATGCTTGGTCTGATGAATAATTCCCTACCTTTTTAACACATTTTGGGAAGATTTATCACTCTGAAGAGCCAGATACTGTGGAACAGGGGATCTTAAATTGATTTAAATGAATAGTTTAATCTTTTAAATGGATTTAAAGAAATGCACAAAGTTTTCACATTTTTCATAATGATGAAAGGTTTAATAAGTTGGTGTGCTATTGGGTTTATTTTTCTCTTTTTTTAAAGTTTCATTTTATTTCTGTTTCTATATGACATTTAAATGTCAAAATGACCCGGTGTTACTCCTTCAATGATACTTATCAATTGTACAAGCAACAGAAAGGATCTTTCTGAATAATAAAGAAAGACGACTTGTTTTTATGTCAGTGTCAAAATTCAACCTGCTTTCATTAGTGTTAGGATTCTACTGGATGAATCTAACTACCTATTTACCACATAGTTTGGTGTACACACTGAAAACCAGCACATTTAAATTTTTTTTAAAAATGTGCAATTTTGTTAAGATGGAATTAATGGAATGATCTGAATATCTTCCTTTTCTAAATGCAACTAGTGTCTGTATTTCTATGTTAGGCAAAAGTTTACTGCTGAGAAATACTACAGTAGATGTTCATTGGTTTTAATTTTAATTAAATTATATGTTACTAATATTACCCTTATATGTTGCTAGTTGTTAGTTCATCTATTTCCATTTCAAATGCCAAAGCATTTCACATGGGAAGATTGCTTTCCTTACTCCAATTTCCTGAATGGAAAGACTGAGAGTCAGAAATGTGTCATGAATTCAAAATGGCCACATGCAGGACCAGTGACTCTGTGTTCAAAACACTGTCAGTCCAAGCCTATACACACAAAATACACTTTAACCCATTTGAAAATTCAAGGGATTTCATTATATAGCAAGGGATGACAAGATTTTATGCAGGGGTTGTCACTGAATGACACTTTGTTCTCAGAATCCAATTCTGCAGTCCGAAGTGGTGAGAGAAGAGACTTTCTCAAGGAGTAACCCTATTAACTTCTCATTTATACTCTTCAAGCTGAGAAGGGATAATTAATTCAGGTGATTTGGTTTACAAATATCCTGTACTGCGAACAGGAATTTGGGGAAAATTTGCCAGTAATCCTTTCTGGGTATTTAAATGATGCTTGTCAAGATTACCATACCAAAACTCTGAATGCCTTTGATTATTTGAAACCTAAAATGTAAGAAAATTGTGGTGTTTTCTTTTTTCTTTTTTATTTCGTCTTCCTCTTCCCCTTTCTCTTCCTTTTTTTTTTTTTTTAAGGGGGCCAAAGAAACCTTATAGCATATATATGACATGTTTCATATATTAGTTTTTTTCCTGGAAGTCTTGTCTGTGTCCTCCTCATGTATTTACTTATTTACTTAAAGATCAAGAGGTTTTCTAAGAATTTGGGATAAAAGCACCATTCTTCCATTTTCAAACTTTTTTCAAAGCAAATATTTTGAACACTTTTGAGATACTTCAGCTTCTGGAGATCACATGAAGTTCTTTCCTATCACACCACAATGTCCTTGCTGTCTTGGGAATGTGTATTTCTTTTCCAAATTGCTTTCACACAAGAATTTACTGTCTTTGTGAGTATCCTGGGTCTGTGTCTTTCAGCTATCCTTTTCCCTTGGCTTAGGAATAGACTTAATTGCCTCAAAACAAAGGCTTCAATGAGCATTTCACAATTCAAAACTATCTTTCTGAAAGGCTCACGGAGGTGAGGGGAGAGAAAATATCAAAACTTGTTCTTCTCCCATGAGTGTATTTTATTCTCAAACTGCAGAAGCCAGAAGCTCTGTCTATGTAAACTATCATGGGTAAACATCTGTCTCAGGCATGAATATTGCCATGCTGGTGTATGTGACAGAACAAATGAAATGTCCCCAAAGCTCTGAAGTGGTTATTTACCACACTCATTTAACAATAAGTTAATCCTTAAGACAAGGGTGTAGTGAATGTAGTGAACAGCTGGTGCTGATGGTATTTACTAAAGAACTTCAGAATAACATGTTCTGTCAAGAGCAATTTGATATATACACATAGACAGAGAGGGGTTCATTTATGTGTCAGGTTACAAGACAGACAACCACCTGGAGAGCAATGCTCACCTATCAGTCGGCTTAAAGCTGTCAGTGAATAAACTCTGTGTGGGGGAAATTTAAAAGGATGGCTATGGAAGAGCCCTGGATTATTAAGGGCTTGGAACCTAAAAAGATCTCATTAAATCAGGAACTTTAATAAACTAGACAAGCAAAATATGTAGAAAGCAGTCTGCTTGGCTCTCTGAGGTGCTATGAACAGTGACTTGATGTGCTTTTCAGACCTAATACTCTAAGCCAGACATCTGAAAAGACTCCCCTTCCAGGCATGCAGGGGAGTCTGACACCTTGTGGGGACAACCCTGGTGTGAGCCATGTTCCTGGCAGCCTGGTTAACACAAGGTGCCCCAATGGTATCAGCAGGCATGGCTGAGCTCTCAGGTCAACCCCTGAGTACAGCATCGTGGGCCCTTGCACTGAAAGAGTCTTTGCAAAGATGTGTTTCACTCCACACAGTTATGTCAGCTTTACAAAGATTATTGCCTGGATTCACCTCCACAAAACTGACTGAACAAACTGCACCTGAGTAGCTCAGAGATACCTGTTCTGCAAGATGCAGTCAGACTGTGATTAGTACATTTTAGTCTTCATAACAAGCTAGATGCTATTTTCCAGTGTCCACGCAATACCTTATTATTTCTTCACAATGGTTATAACTCCGTATTGCAAGGAAATTGTGGGTGTGCAGTCACTCTTGTTGCTTCTGTCAAGCCCCATATAGCACATGGCCCAGGAAAAGAGTGAGTCCCTAATCAAATGCTCTGGATTAAGTGTAACTGCTGCCCGAATAGGAGCTGTGAGCTTTTACACACTTGCGTTATGGATACCCCCTCCCACCTGTACTCGAATGTCATGGGGCAGGACACTTCAAATAAGGACATAGACTGCCTTGTTCTTGCACAGCTGGCTCCTTGCATCTTGTACATGAGCCAGAGGAGCCAAAAATCGACATCACCCTGGACTGGTTTTCTGTGCTGGGACATGAGAACAAGAGATCAGTGCTAACAGAGGGGGGTGGTACTCTGCTGACCTACCCTCCATTTATCTTTCCTGCAAAAACACTACTTAAAAAGCCCCAACCCTGTACTGAATAGAATGCTTTGGGAACACAGAGTGGTTTGATTTTTTGCTGAAACCCATCTAGACAGTTTCACACTGGGCACTAATGCTCTTGGTTCTTATAAATGAACCTCTGGGGAATGAGAAAGTTGTTCTCAGAGAAAAAGCTTCAAACTAATTTCTCATCTAGAGCCAAGACTGGGTGACTGAAAGGCTCATTTTCCAGTTTAGATATCTTCAATCCCTAGTGATCAATTGTGGCTCTAAGTAAATCAAAAGGCATATTATTAATAGGTTAAGTAAAAGCAGAACTCTATAGCCTGTGATATATCACAAATTACGTAATTTTGAAGAATTAAAAATTCTTTATTCTTTAGCAGAAAAACTTCTTTATCTGTCTTAATAGGAGACAATTAAAGCATCTATCTCTTGTTGCAGAAAATAACCTGCTCAGACAGAAGAAATCGAACCATTTACAGGTTCTTTTATAGTGTTTAATCCTTAAATAGTGTATAACAGGGCTCTGGCTGAAGCAGCTTTGCTGGGAATGACCTGGGATCCTGGTGGACAGCCAGTTGACCACGAGGCTGCAATGCATCCTTGTGACAATGGTGGCAAGCAGCATCCTGGGAAGCAGAAGGGGAATCATTTCTAGCAGGTCAAAGGAAGTGATTCTTCCCCCTTATTTGGCTCTAGTGAGGAGCACCTGGAATGCTGTGTCCAGTTCTAGACTCCCCAGCACAAGGGAGACATGGATATACAAGTCAGTCTAGCTCAGGGCCACAGAGATAATGAAGGGCTTGGAGCATCTGACATATGAGGAGAGACCAAAAGAGTTGGGACTGCTCAGTCTGGAGAAGAGGAGGCTCAGAGGGAATTTTATCAATGAGTATAAATACCTGATGTGGGCACTAAAGAAGACAGAGCTGAGCTCTTAGTTGTTTTCACTGCAGGAACAAGAGACAATGAGCACAAATTGAAATACAACAAGTTCTGTCTGAATACGCCAAAATATATTTTTACTGTAAGGGTGCTTGAACACTGGATCAAGTTCCCCAGAGAGGTTATGGATCTATTGAGAGATTCAAAACTCAACTGGAAATGGCCCTGGGCCACCCCCTCTAGCTGAGCCTGCTTAAGCTCGGGGAGTGAACAAGCTGGTCTCAAGATGTCCCTTCAAAAGGCAATGGTTCTGTGATTCTGTGATTTCTTTTTTGTGTGTGTGCATGGAGATATCTATGTAGGTCCAGGATACAAATAAATATCATAGAAGTTTTATTGTTATCTCAGGAAGAATACTACAAGTGTATCATTAAAATCCTTTACTGGCATCTTTTTTTTCTTAAATATTGGTTCTTCCTTTCTTTTAATGCTTGGGAAGATACACTGCAGGAAACTGTCTTTTATAGCTTG
This sequence comes from Dicrurus megarhynchus, assembly GCA_013399195.1. Lineage (NCBI taxonomy): Eukaryota > Metazoa > Chordata > Aves > Passeriformes > Dicruridae > Dicrurus > Dicrurus megarhynchus. Next base: position 3,538 of record VXAD01002624.1, on the reverse strand, counting down.
GCTTGGCCAGGTTGTCAAGTAGTTTTAATGTAGTGGTTCACTGCTGTGAACTTCTGCTTCTGGAGGGAGGAAGAACATTTTAGGAAGGCAAAGTTCAGCAGAGTAACATTACGTGTATAAGTCCCATATCCTTTAGTCTCTTAAAGGATTTAGAAGGATTTAGAGCCCAATACTGCAGCTTGAAGCATGCATTGGAGAGGAAGCAGGCAACTTAAAATAAATGGAGATGGAATAATGAGAGGCATGTCTCTTGCATTTGGTTTTCTCAGACCCTTCACTTCACAAGAAGCATATAAATACCATTTATAGCAGATTTTCTTATTTAAAAAATATGTCACTTTTCTTCTTGATGCTTCTGTACCCTGTAACTTACACCACCAGTTTAAATCTGGTTTCTCTTAACTCCAGAGCTTGTTGACAGAGCCTTCTCCTCTAACATCTGTAAGAGTTTTACATTAGAGAGTGTTGAAACACACATTTATTGGGAAGATGAGATTCAGATAGGTAGAATGGCTCATATCCAGTGATGCAGTGCAGCCTGATATGAACATCCTGACAAGTACTGCAACAGGCCACAAGCACAATCAAGAAATCCTTCGATACTCTGATTACCAACATTTTTCTTATCCCCCAATCATACCACTCTATCTTGTCTATAAACATGAAGCCTGAAAAGAAAGAACTTGCTAGATAACTTATAACTATCATGCGTGTTTTCTACTAACTAGTGTAATCAGACATCCAGGGTTTAAATGTCTTCAATCATAATACAGTCAGGTGAGCATTTAAATGCCTTTAAATTGTGAAAATACTTGTTTTACCTCTGAAACCATCAGATTCAATAGATTAATTACAACCTGTAGGCACAATCAATCTGTTAAGAAGCCTTAACATGCTTCTGATTTGTTGTTCATCTGCTCCTCTCAGCTCGGGTACCACAGAGCTTTCACCACACTGCTGCAATCAATATGTTGATGAGGATAAATAAACAATAGAGTGTAAAAATAATCTGCAGTTTTGCAATGCTTTTAAGCTTATTGAAGTTCATTACAACTGTTTTTACCTTCTGGTGGCAGTACTTTTGGAGTGAATGGTGAATGTCTTGACTCAATAATTTCAAAGAAAATATTCAGTTAACACTGTAAATCCATGCAGGAATTCCATTCATTCCTGGTGCTATAAGGTAGATAAATTGAACTTTGGCTACTTTCAAGTTTGTTTCCCAAAATGGGGAGAGAGACAGAAATGCAATGATCAACCTCCCTTTCTTCTAAACTTGCAATAAGGTTCATTAAAAAACCAAAGATCATTATAAATCGTGTGTACTCCGTGATTTTTGTAAGATCTTCTAAGATCACATGTTCATGTCAATGTGTTTTTGGAGGTTTTGGTCTGGTCACTCATATGGGCTCTGTAAGTCTGTATATCTTCAGAAGATGATGATACAATTGTTTTTCTTTACCCAAAGAGCAGGACTACAATGGATCTTTCAACACCTGCAGGTTGTTAATGATGCATCCAGAATACCGAGTCCTTCAGAGACATCATTACCTACCATGGTGCATCACTCCAGGGTCTAAAGCAGCAAGCTGCTTTATCTTCTGTCTTTTAGATCACAAGTCTCATTTACTTAAAAATATGTTAAACATCAAGCTTTCTGTATATTTTTCATAAAACAAAGTAAATTGTGATCCCCAACTTTAATTTTCTAAAACAAAGGCCTTTTGGGAACCACCTGCTTCAAATGTGTCCTTATCATAAGCATAATGCTTGCAAACACAACTCTGAGGAAGCTGTTTTGTACATGCCATTATAAATTGAAAGTACAATTACATGACTGACTTGTTTTCTCTGGAAATCATAATAATAATCGAGTCATGCTTGGTTCCTGGAAACTTCCTGGCTGTGAATTCACCTCATTAAATCTGCCTGTTATTTTACTGTCTGGTAGATTTGGTTTGAACCACGCTGGCCACATTAATGACATTTTGCTGTAGCTTACTGACATTGGTGCTACAGCAGTGATTTTCATTAATTTGTTCTCTAAGCAAAGGCTCTTATTTGTGGAGGAAAAACAGAAGGCTGTGGTAAATTCACTGTTTATCTTAATGGGAAATTCCTATTCCTTTCATGTGTATCAGTATTTTTCCAACAGAGTGCACGGGATCATTTTGGGCATAAGAATTTCACTTGTTCTCAAATCGTGTTCTTCCCCTCTCTCCTTGCACCTGGTATTCCATGAGTGGGTGGGACACTGGGGGTCTTCTCATACAGACTGTACATACCTTGTGTCCAACGTCATTCCTCTGGGTCTCATCCAGCCTTTGTGAAATCAGTGATATTACCTGGATGTGAGCTGCGGCAGAATTTGTCCCAGCACATGTAAAATGTTATGAAGCATTTTACAATCCTTTTGCCCAAGTACTGCTACACTAAAAATCAATTGGGTTGCCTTCCGTAGCCATGTGAATTATTGACTGAGAACAAATGGCAGCCACTGAAATCTAGGAAAACCTATTAAAAATTCATCAGTCACTTCTAACCTTTCTTTCCCAGTACATGGACTGCAGCAAGACCTTGTGCAAGAATATAATAGAAATGTTATTCCTTAGCTCTCCTATTTTTTTCTGTTGACCTCTAATGTGGTCATCATACTTGAATGAAAACCAGAAGGTATTTGTAGTAAACAGAAAGATACATCTTTTTGGGCATTTGATGCAGGAAGTTTGGTTCATCATACAAAATTAGAGTTATTACAACATCTTCACCCTCAGTGTTTAGGGGACCATGAAGTCCTGCTTTAGTGTCATTATTTAAGGAATGGAAGAGAAAAATTATTTCATGTCTTACTGTAAGGCAGAAAAAACCAATACTGCTTAGTTTATAAAGAAGGTCTTTCCTCATATTTCTATCTAAATGCAGATTTTCAGTTTTCATCTCTGTACAATCTATGTAAGAAATCCCTCAAGACAAAGATGCTGAAAGAAATGAATATTTAAATTGAAAAGTTTTTTTCTAGAAGGAAGATACATTTCTCAAGTAAGTTCTGCATCACTTTAGCAACGAGTTGAGTTTTCTTTATCTCTGTGTGGCACCGAAAATGTGCAAAAGATGAAACAGGTAAAAAAAGACAAGCCTAGGATTGTGTTTGAAATGTGATTCTTCATTCTTGTTGTGTCTACTTCTGCAAGCACAGAATCAGAGAACTCCTTCAGCATTTAAACAAGACAGACTTATTTTCCCTGAGGTTAGTATTTCTTCCATTTATGGGATAGCTAGTATTAGTAACTGATTAAATTGCTTTCCATTTGCGTAAGGATTTGGAGAGTAGATTTACTTTTCAACAAGAGAAAAAATTGAAGTCACTTGTAGGGTGTAGGGAACTCAAGCAGGAAGAAGAAGTTTCCAATGTAGTGGACTTGACACAGTGTTCAGGATGTCTGGAATTGTGTGTTATGATTGTGGTGAAAAGAGACTTCCTCCAAGAAAAAGGCAAAACAAACCCATTAGCTAAGTAGATGTTGCTATTGTCCAGTCC